>JAKLLW010000307.1:0-40670 GCA_022814695.1 Neocatenulostroma microsporum
TACCGAGGGAGTGGTTAGGTGAAGATGTTGCCGAACAGATGTTGGTTCCCTCGTGATCGATGGGGCTTCCGCCGGCCATGTTCCTGTCTTGAAAAGGTGTGGCTGCGGCAGGCTCGTGATACTGAAACCAACCTCTTCACGCGCGCTGTCTCGGACGTCGCGTGCCACTGAAAAGACTGGCGTCCGACCGCCCAAAGCCGATACCAGCGTCTGTCTTTTTCACCGCGAAGCGGCCATGGGATGAGGGTGCAAGTTTGATGAACAAAAGACACCGCCGTGGTAAGCTAGCCCGGTTGTCCGCAGGGCCGAGCCAAGGGCCCGTGTCTGCCCGTTGCGACGACAAGGATGTGCTCTCAGCGAGGTATCGCAGCCCAACTCTGGCATCATCGTACTTGATAAAAGGCTTCACCATCCTCGATGGCGTCCCATCAGAGTTTCAGAAGCAGCCTTGACTCACGTTCGCAGAGCTTTTGAACCACACCACAATGCACGATGAGCCCTTGGTCCTTACGCGAATTGTTGGGCTTAAGCAGAGACCCGGGAACGAGCCTCCGAGCACTGTACAAGGACTTCCCGCGAAGCTTGCTATACTTATGATTACGACGGCACTTGCGAAGTTGCAAAGCGGTAGGTCACCGCTGCTATGACTCTACTATTTCTCTACGATCCTGGCTTTCTAGACTCGCTATGACGCGGAACGAGTCAACACCTCGAGCAAACCTGTCTTCAGCAAATGAGCGGTATCTCACCGCCACATCTACACCATATGAGCTGCCGTGAGCCTCAGGCTCCCGAGGTGAGGTGCGAGTAGGCGACCGACATGCGCACAAGCCCGAGACATCGGGATTGTACATCTCACATTGTGCTCTTCGACAAACGCGATGTGGACTGATTTGTTCTGTTCCTGCGACAAGACGACATTAGGTGCTGGGCTGAACTCTATGCGATCCCGGCAGGCACAACAAGCAAAGAACCAGGCACGTCATGCACCGCCCATGTGTTTGGGCACCTGTTCGCAGGGCTGCCATTTTGGCTGAATTGAATCTGACGCCGCATGCTTACGCCGCCGCCAAGCCCTACAATACACAGAAACACCACGAAGAAAACACGGGGCAGCACATGCAAGCCTCGTCTCATGGCAAGCTGAGAAATGACATCTCGTGCGACAGCCGCCGCAACCGCGACAATCATGTTTGATTTGCTTCACGGCATCATGTGGTGAGGAACCCTCCATGTTTCTTTTGCATTGATTGTTGCCCAAAGCTGTGGGGTGAGGAGAAGCAGCTGTTTTGCGCTGCACGCGCGGAGACTTCACAGCCAATCAATTCTGGCGAACTTGGGGGCGCAAAACGATCGCTGGCTACTCAGATGTAAATAATGGCGCCATCGTGGCCAGAGGGATGGACGCATGGGCAATGGTCCTATGGATACGCGAACCGAAGTCGAGGCTCTCAAGCACCTCCCCTTCGGCATGCTGAAGCCCAACTATTCCCACCCTGAGTGCCACGAGGTGAACAGAAGTATCGCCGACGGACTGACGGAGTCTCTGCCAGGTCACACAGATCGCAAGCCATTATCGACTGGCAAGATCAGACCGGGTATGCCAGTACAGAGGCGGCGTTTTCGTAATGCCGTCGAGCGCCAAGTGTATGGATGGCGAGCCTCCCGCGGCTCAGTTGAGCACGAACTGTCGACGACATGTGAGAGAAAGGCGATCAATCCTGCCAACCTCCAGACCTTCCCTTGCAGCACTGATGGCAACTTCAACATCCTTCGATGTTGACATGTACATCCAGCTCAACGTTGAATCATCGCCATTAGGAAGTCTGTCAACTTGTCACCGTCCCAAAACATCATTTGATCGAACCTGATGACTTCTCGCATTACTGTACGAGAGGGTTCGAAAGAATCATTGAAAGACTAGCTTCTTCAGCGCTCGTCCTCCGCCTTTGGATATATGTAGGTCCAAAGCGTCGCCTTGTTATCGCGGTCAACCGCGATCGGCATGCAAATTTGAGCGGCCAGGCCACGCTGTTCGGGCCTGGGAATACCAACAATCATTATACGAGTGCGATGCGGAGGACGCAATCATCCATCACCGGTCGATGAAAGGCTATCGACGCCAGACAAAGGTGCTGTGCAGACCGCGGAAAAGGTTGTCACTTCATGCCATGTCATCTCGCTACGCGCTGTTGCATGTGCTCTTTCATAGCTTGCATAACTACATCACATTCCTCCTTTTTCGCATCGCATCACCATCTCGCTGAGCTGAGGGTATCCTCGCCAAATGCAATCATATCGTCCCTTGTACTCATACACATGTTGCCATGTCGTTTCGTTCCGCCGGCTCGCCAGGACGCCATACTGTGACCAATTAACCACCAAATCGTTTCTTTCGATATTCGCGCTTTCCAGTAGTATTTGCGATGCCATTATCCGATGATGTTAGGCGTAGTAGCGCCCATAAACACTCCCTGAGCACTGGGACTAGTGGTTGCCGTCGGCTGCTGCTGCTGGGCACCTCCCTGCTGTTGCTGTTGTTGCTGCTGACTCTGCTGTTGTTGCTCGGTGGAGTTCATATCCAGATTCATAGGCCACATCGGCGCATTCAGATTCGGATCAATAGCACTCATGCCCGTGCCTTGGATATACTGGTCCCATGCGCCCTGTTATCGAACACGAATGTCAGCAATCGAAATTACGGCACTCATGTCCACACCGCAAGCCGCTTGCCGTATGGACATGCAGAGAATAATTTGCTTACCCAATCAATGTCTCCTCCACCGCCCAAACCCTCCATGCCCATGAAACCTCCTCCCATTGCTCCCGAACCAACAGCAGCAGAAGCCAACATCTGACTAAAAGGACTCGCCGCCCCATTCATCCCACTACCACTCGTCTCAGGACCGGAGTAATTCGGCGTCAAACCCGTCCTCCCTTCAGGTAAAGGCTCGTTGAGTAGGCTCGTGATGCTCCCCGCCGCTCCACCACCACCACCCTGGTGATGCCCGAAGGGCCCTGGAGACATACCGCCTGAGGAAAGCATCCCAAGCGTCATAGCTGCGGATTGCTCAGGCGGTAAATCGTCCTCGCCGCCGAACTCGCCTCCGACGTGGCCGTTAGGAAAAGCGCCGAAATTGGGAGTGCGAAGGTAGTTCTCTCTCTGCTGGTGCTGCAACACCTGCTCGCGGTGGTGCATATCGTTCTGTGCCTGTGTTGCTGGCAGTCCACCTGCGCCCATGTGACTGGAAGGCACGCGTTGCTGGAGCGAAGAGTGTCTTGACGGCTGAGGAGGAAGGGTAGACATAAGCCTCTGATGCGCCTTCAGCTTCTCAACCATCACTCTCAGCGTCAGCGAAGCCTTATAAGCCTCCATAGAATCGTTCTTGAGCGACTCCCAGATGGTAATGCAATGCTCCACCGCATTCAACATTTCCTGTCTCCTATCCTCAGCCATGGCGTCCACCATCCCTGGTCCCTGGCCCAAGATCGGGCTCGTCGGACTCGAACCTGTCGTTCGTCTTCTGCCGCCGTTCTTGCGCTCGGACTCAGCGATGTGGTAAAGATCCAGGCAGACCAGCATAGCCGCTAGCAAGAAGTCGTGGGTGGTAAGACTACTAATATACCACTTCACGCTTCGCAATCGGCCTCCTGGTTGGCTCTCGTGGTGGAGCGTCGCTTGGTGCTCGAGAAGCTGCATCGAAGCATCAATGCAAGCCGCTCGCGAGTAGGCGTAGCGAGGGTTCTCTCTTCCTCTCGCGATGAATCGTCTGTGCAGCACGAACAAACTCCTCAAATACACCATCTCCAGGCCCAACCTCTGCATAATCAAGTTCGCCGGATCCCGTGCACTCTCCGCAAAACTCCTCATCTGCAAAAGCGGCGGGTGCGTACTCCTCGCCTCCCGCAACTCATGATCAAACTTCATAACCTCCTCATAACCCGGCGGATTCGTAATACTCTGTGCCCTCTCCACTACTCTCCCAAAAAGCAAAGTCATCTTCCCTTTAGCAATCATATAACTCATAGGCGTAGCCTCGAAACCCGGTCTGCTGGGCGGCAAGGACGACAGATCTTCATGTAACTCGTCATCGTACAGATTCCTCGGCGTCTCAGTATCGCAGTGATCGCTCCTGATCATGGAAGGAAGGCCGAATTGAAAGCTTATGTGGACGTCGCAGCCTCGGACAAAGCTCCATACGCGACGCCGTATTTCTCCTTGGAAAGGGCTGATCTGGCGATGAGGCGCTGGGTCGCGATGGTAGCCCATTCGCATGGCTAGGCGCACGCACAAAGAGACGAGTAGTAAGACGCCGGGCTCTGCGTCCCGACTTCTCCCGTACTCAGCCTGGACGTGGAGGATGAGTGTCTCCAAGATTTGCGCGAGAGGCTGGGTGATGTCAGCTAGAAGGAGACATTGCGCCGTCAGTCGCCGGAAAGTATGCGAGAGCTCCATAGCGCGTCCGCGGTAGTCCGGTGGTTCATCGCCAGCGCGGTGGTAGGATTGCAATGCCAACGTCATCATGGCATAGCAAAGTCCTAGCCAGACTGCAGGAGTCTCGAGAGGGGACTGCCAGTGCCTGTCGTATTGTTTCTGGAAGGAAGGGCCGTGGATGATGTGGACTGACGGGTCGTAGGCGTTGAAGTAGCGCGCTATCAGGCGATCGGCATCGGCTTTCGATGGGAAGTTCGAGAGAATCTCCCCTTTATCTTTCGCAGGTGGGCCCTGGAGTAAGAAAGCTGTGCCGGGCGATTCGTCTGCCTTCGCAGCTTGGACTTTCTCCATGTGCTGTCTGTAGTCTTCGCGGTGATTGGCGAAGTACTGCTTTACTTCGCTGATCTCGCCCAGGATAGCGTACCAGTGAGCGTCACTGGCGTAGACTGCTCGACCACCGCCGTCTACTTTCATGATACCCAGACCCTTGGACATCTGCTCGACCTCACTGTCCTCTTCACCCGTTCCCGCGCCTAGGCCCAAATTGTGCACACCATTCGGCTGCGGCTGCTGTTCTCTCATCATATCACCGACCCTGTCCCCATCCACTCTCAACTCACTCCCCGTACTCAGACTATCACTCCTACTCCCCGCCACCACCGCCTGCGCCTGGCCCGCCGTAGCCCCACCCCCTCCGCTCGTCATCAAACTCAACACCAAGCCCTCTAATCGATCAATCCGATTTTGCATATCATCCGGGCCCAAACCCGCTCCTCCCGCTGTCCCTCCCTTCTTGCGAGCGCCTGGCATGGCATAATTGCATGCGCTCGTGTCGCCGCGCTTAGTGCAGTTGTCGCATGGGTGTCCGCGATTGCATTTTAGTTTGCGATGTCTGCATGGCGCGCAGGAGAGCGGGATACGGTTTCGCTTGCGCACGACGCGGAAGTCTGTGTTGTTTGGTGAAGCGCCGTTGGAGGAGGTTGAGGAGGGAGGCGTCTGGTTGGTGATGTGGTGGCCATTGCCGTTTGCGGCTGGCATCCTCGCGGTTGGTATGTATATGTGTATATACTGTTTGTGTTGGATGTTTCGCGGTGTGTGGGTTGCGCAGCTCGAGGGCTGGCTGGTGGGAGTGTGGTCGCGCTCTTTCGTGCCCTTGTTTCCGACTGTTTTCCTCGCCGCGATTGTTATAGCGCTTTCGCTCGTGTTCGAGTCGTTAATGTCTACTCGTGCGCAACACAATCGCGCATGGAAGATGGTGAAGGATAGAGAAGCGGTCAGATTTCGGCGATGGATGCACTCCTCAACGTATGTTATTGTATGTCGATGTATTGCGCTGTTCAGCGACAATCGATCTCAGGTAGTCATCGAATGCGCACCAGGCAGCAAAGAATGTCGCGTATGAAGGAAGATCTCGTGGCATCGCAGTCCGTGCCGTTACACGAGGGGAGGGGTCCAACTCTGATACTCAGACCGACGCCGAGCTAGGAAACTATCCCGTCGATCTCTCAGCCTCTGGCCCTAGGACCTGCTTCCTTCTGCTCGCAATTCAATAATGCGAGATGGCTTCAGCCGAGCGGGACGACGAGTGACTCACAGTACTGTAAGGATCATTGTGCATTAGTGCGGCTTACAATGCATCAAAGAGAGTGTGAAAGGCCTGAGGCCTGAGAATGCGAGGAACGGAGATGGCACATGCTAACTCCGTTGTGGCCGTCCTCACAAGGCTGAGGAGCCGACGACGAGGATATAGATACACAACCTCGCTCATACGATGGTCTAGAAACGTACGTCATGATCGTCTCCAACCCACACCTCTAATCCTTCCAACAGCAGCCTGCAAGCACATCAATGCTTCTCCCAAACCATCGAGGGCCTGAATGCATCTCAGCTAGTCCACCACCGCGACTGCCTTCCATGGAACAGCTCGTCTCCGACCATCAGAGCTTCGGCGCTATGGCCTTCATATCGACATCACCAATTCCCAGCTCCCAACCTTTGCCTCTGTATCTCTTAGGCCAGATGCTGCTTCTGCCTGGGGCTAAGATACCGTTAGGATCTAAGGCGTCTTTGATACTCTCATTAACCTTCATCAACGCCTGCCCACCCCAACTATAGGTCCTAGCAACCTGATCCTGAAACAGAATATGCGTCCTATACTCCCCATACCCTTCCCTCGCACACTCATCTATAAGTTCCCGGAGCAGAGCAACGGCTCGCTGTTTTTGGTGGATGTCTGCGCGGTCAAATATGATGTTTGCTATGTAGTGCATCTCCCTCCCCGCTACGCACATTGTTGGGAAGATATCGAAGGAGTATTTGTTGTGGAGTCTGACGATTATCTCATGCACTTTCTTAGCATCCTTGCCCTTCGTCGGCAAGATCGGCGAAAAGAAAAGGTGCGCAGCGTTAGGGAGCCAATTTAACCAGTCCAGTTCTCGGAGGATGGGCACACCGCTGCACACTTGTACCCTCGAATGCAGGTAATGATCTTCCGGGACGTCGGATGGTAGGAAGCGCTTGCTCCCTTTGATGGCAGAGAACGAGATATGGATAATGTCCAATTGCCGGGAGATCGAGGAAGCGTCACCATACTGCGTCCCGTAGAAGATCCAGGAGCAGTCGCCTAAAGGTAGTTGTGCGGCTGCTCTACGCACTTCCTCCCTCGTCATCGGCTTGTCGCTCGATGTGAAGGTGCTTTTCCGCCGACCAGTGACGTTGAGTTCTTGGATGATATACCTCAGCTGCGGTATATTCCCTAGTATACCCTTCTGCGCCAAAGGCCGGATGGCTTCAACAATAGCTTCGAAATCTTCGTCGTCAGGGAAGGTATAGCAGTAGGATTGATGAGGCATATCATGTAACAGCCAAAACCCCATCTTCGTCACGATCCCGAAGTTTGATTGTGAGAAGATCCCATCGATCTTCGGCCCAAAAGCGTTTTGGAAGGATTGCCAAGTCGGGTTATCCTGCCCATCTTTACCAGGAAGATCACCCATACCCGTCCGCAAGAGCTCGCCATTAGGCAGCACGATCTCCATACCACAATGATTCGCGAAGTGATCCCCGGCAGGCGTGTAGCCGACACCGCGGTCGATGGCATTACCCAGTACGCTGCCGCCTCCCAGGTCTGGACAATCGATCCACAGCGGGAGGTCTCGCTTCTGAATCTCCTCGTACAACGCGAAGTAAGTCACCCCAGGCTCGACGACACAACTTGCATTCTCTCCATCCAGATTCAGTACCTTACTCATCCGTTTCCCTAAGTCCAGCACTACACCGCCTGGGATTCTAGGAGCAGCGCCGCCGTACCCGACATTGCGACCTATAGAGATCGGATAGATAGGTAGTAAGAACTTATTAGCCCACCTCACAACCGTCTGTACTTCCTCCGTCGACCCAGGGTAAACGACAGCGGAGCAGACCAGTTCCTCCTGCTCGACAACATGAAAAGCATCGTGCGTGTTGGGATGCTCTAGGTACCAGCCGTCTTCCAACGGCTGATCATTCACCACAACATTCTCGGCGCCGATGGAGGTTTGGAGGTCCGTGATAGCTGTGGCGAAGACTTCCTGAGTGGTATCTGGAGGCAGATGGACAGGTCGAAGACGTGGTTGGCTTTTGGGCAGGGTTCGGTTGCTGTAGAGACGTTGACGCGCATCTGCTGCTTCTTTGCTTAGGCGGGAGGGTACGCCGCTGTGTCGTTCGGTCAACAGGGGTGTTGGCAGGAGGTCGGCGTCTGGTGAGCCGCTCATGGTGTCCTTGTTTGATGGTAGAGAATGATTGCAGTTCGCTCAATTGCTTCCTCCCACTTGATGTATCTGCGTGGAAACCTTCAAGTACTTCAAGCTGTACTATCTTCGGCAGATGTACCTGCAATGCATCCCGATCGCTTGAGTTGCCATGCGATGCAGCGGTATATGTCGGCCAAAAGCCACACACACCCCGCAACCCCACCACTTGGAGCGTGAGCGTGGAGTGGCCGAGAGTCGTTGGAGCTGCTGCAGCTGCAGCAGGACAATGGTATCCGACTGGGTATTGAGCGATCGGCAGTTAGGATGTTGCGGAATGCCGCCGCTTTGGGGTCACAGTTGACCCGAAGGTATTGACTTGCTCTCGATGAATCGTTTGGACGTAGAGGTAGAGACTGTAGCTTCGACAGTATTGTCTTGATCAGTAACCAAACACGGTGCTTCCCATCATACTTACCCAGAGATAGATCGCTGTCCTTGACCTATAAAGAACAGGCCGAGATGCAGTCAAATGGAACGGAAGGGCCAATGAAAGGTATCAATCACCTCAATACCTATGTAGCGAACCTCACTTACCGTCCGCAGTCATCGTGATAGGCGCAGG
This sequence comes from Neocatenulostroma microsporum, assembly GCA_022814695.1. Lineage (NCBI taxonomy): Eukaryota > Fungi > Ascomycota > Dothideomycetes > Mycosphaerellales > Teratosphaeriaceae > Neocatenulostroma > Neocatenulostroma microsporum. Next base: position 8,789 of record JAKLLW010000307.1, read on the forward strand.
CCTAGGCGGCTGTGCCTGCGCCCTCGCCTTACACGCGCAAGGATTCGAGGTCACAGTGTATGAGAAGCTCAATCAGTTCAAACGTCTAGGCGACAGTCTCGGGCTCGGCGAGAATGCCCTCAAGCTCCTACGCAGATGGGGTGGTCAGCAGCTTTATGACAGCCTCTGTTCAATCGGAAACCAATCGCCTGATATGCAAATCCGAAGATGGCATGACGGCAAGATCTTGGCTCAGCAGCCGCTGATCGATATGGCAGGTTACATCGGCCATCGGGGAGACTACCATGAGGTGTTTCTGCAGGCTGTGAGAGACGCTGGGATTCCAATCCATATGGGCCATGAGATCGTGGCGTTCGATGAGAACAAGCCGTCTGCAGTGCTGGCTGACGGTCGCAAGATCGAAGCAGATGTGATCGTGGGCGCCGATGGTATCAAAAGCAAAGCCAGGGAGCTGGTGTTAGGGTTCAAAGATCATCCAAGATCCAGCGGGTATTCATGTTTTCGGGCGTATTTCAAGGGTGCGGACGTGGTAGCCGACCCCAAGTGCAGTGACTTCGCCACCAAAGACTGCGTGAACATCTGGATTGGAGATGATACGCATGTGGTCCAGAACACCTTGCGCAACGGAGAGGAGTTCAACTGGATCCTGACCCGCAAGCTGAGCCATGAGAAGGATATGGAGATCACGGAGTCGTGGTTCCAGGAAGGCGACTTGAACGAAGTCTGGAAGTGCATAGAAGGTCTGGACGAGCGAATGGTGGCCGCTATGAAGAAAACCCCGAGCTGTCTGGACTGGAAGATCTGTTATCGTGACCCATTGCCTACATGGGTCAGTCGGAGTCACAAGATTGTGCTTTTGGGTGATAGCTGTCATCCGCACTTGCCGACTTCAGCTCAAGGAGCGAGCCAGGCTACGGAGAGCGCGGCTGTGCTGGCCGTATGCTTGAAGCTCGCTGGGAAGGGCAACATCCCGCTGGCGGTGAGTTGACGCTGCGAGTCCTGACGAAAGCAGTAGCTGACTATCGCAGACCCGTACATACGAGAAGCTGCGCTTCGCACGCACGCGACTGTCTCAAACGAACGGCGAAGACGTGCGGGACCGATGGCACAGCGCTCTGAAGCTGGCAAACGACGGGCAAGAAGTAGATCCGGACAGCGTAAAGATCCGCAACAGGCCGCTATATGCTTTCGACGCGGAGGCAGACGCCATGCAGAGGTGGAATGGAGTGAGCTCTCAAGTGGCGGAGGAACTGCGATCTGGCAATATCACGCCATTGTTTGGTGTTGGAGCAGCCAGTGCGACTGAGGTGGTGGCGCCGACAGCGAGTGCTGCGGTCGCGTCTTGATGTTGGCCCGTCGCATTCGCATCCTCGTTGGCTCTCGAGTTGGCTGCCGCAAGCAGAGAGGGTGACGTTGGATGTTATTAGTGATCGCCGTTATAAGCAGGATATAGCTAGCCTCCCTGAAACGATGTAAGAGCAGGCTGCCTTGTTTCCACGCAGTCGTCTCCAGCTCGCTTGCTTCGATGCGATCGCCGCCGGACTCGGATGTGCCTGAACTCACGAACATGAAAGTCGCGCGGTCCTTCGGTGATCCGCTGGTACTTCGTGGAGGTCCGCATGGAAGCATCTAGGTACGCAGTATGTGCGGTCGCCGGTAGGAGGGAGAATATGTAGTCAGCACCTAGATAGTAGTTGGGCTGTCTCGAGTCTCCGGCATGTCCGGGTGTGCAGCCGCTTCCTCGAGGGAGCCGATGCGGACGGTGCGGAGCTGATTGGGGAACTGGTTCCGTAACGTCGGAATGATGCAACAGTTGCCAAGAATATCAACGATGGGACTGATGAACGGTTTAACAGCATAACAAGAAGTGCTTCGAGGATGATACACACCGTGAGCGGGGGAGGAAGATCGTGAGCCTGACGGGACGTTGAATTCGCTGCATCAAACGCTTCGTTTCCCTGAGGTGTTCTTCGTCGTCGAGCAATATCTCCCGTCAAGAACTGCCCCTCTATCAAGCTTGGGCTTGGCAGCGCATAAAGCTTCAATTGCGATCGCCCGTTAACGCAGGCGCTTCGTTCTTTTCTGAACTCCTTTTGGTGAGTATTGCCTGTCCGCGGCCATCCGGATTAGTACCTCGGTGACTTCCGTCACTGTTCGTGTTTTGCTCGTCACTTTGCATGCTTTGTTTACATATCTGTTCTTACCCTCGCGACGAGGGGTAACCACGCTGTTGACGACCCTTGACAGAATACTGACCCCTCATCACCTCAGCAGCTCAGCAGCTACGCCATTCGACTGCGAGAGTTGGAACGTCTGCATGCGGTGACTACACACACCTCCAAGCCTTACTCAGCAAGCTTATTTGCTTTGAGCTTTCGGGCCTCAACACCTAGCGCGCTCGCCACGGGCCATCCGCCCGCTGCTGTCTTTTACGACAGCTCGTGCGAAGTTTCACTGAAACATATTCCCACGAGCGACGCTGCGGCGACGAAATCAGCAACAAGAATCATCAAGAGCCATGTCTTCACTCAAGAAGGCACTGACGGGCCTGACGCACCGAGGGCATAAGAACCACAGTGGGGAGAACACACCAACAGCGAGCGATACAGAGAGCAGTCCGCACCCAAGCCGCCATAGCACGGGTTTCTCCCGCTCGAATGGCAGCCTCAGTCTGGGCCATGGCCGCAAGAGCATGGACCAGTCTGGTACCAGCACGCCGAGAGGCTCAAAAGACCTTGGGCACCACGGGTCGATTGGTGGCCCCATAGGGTTCCTCAGGCGTAAGGCAGGGCGTAACAACTCCGACGACTCCTACTCTTCCACCGAGGATCTGCCGATGGACAGAGATGGCGAGACTGCCAGCCGCAACCAGCAGCGAAAGCATCAGCAGCAGGAGGCAAGGGAGAAACACAAGAGGGAGGCCGAGGAGCGCCGGCAAGCAGATCAGAAGCGGAAAGAAGAGATGGAGAGGAAGGCAATGGAGGAGGAAACGCCTGATCAGAAAGCCAAGTACGGCACACTGCCAATCAACGCCTACGCCGGTCAGACCAGCAACGATACTTGGATCGACATCCGCGATCTTAAGCCGGAGCAGGTTGGCCAAGTAGTGATGTTCCGCGCTCGCTTGCACAATCTGCGGAAGCTGAGTGCTCACCTGATGTTCATCGAGCTCAGGCAGCAGACGGCGACCGTCCAGGGTATACTGCACGAGCACGGCGCAGTCTCGCAGCACTTCCTGTACTGGGCCGAGCATCTCCACGTTGAGACCGTGGTGCGCATCAGAGGTGTGGTTCAGGAGCCCAAGGCGAAGCAAGGTGAGGTCAAGAGTGTCTCAATCCACAATGTTGAGATCCACATCCACGAGATGCACGTTGAGGCAGCGCCGAGCGAGCCACTGCCCTTCACGGTGCACGAGGCCGAGGTCACCAAGGCCGAGACCGAGCAGGAAGGTGACACTAGGCACCGTGTCTCCGACAGAGCTCGCCAGAACAACCGCATTGTGGATCTCCGGACCACTGCTTCGCAAGCTATCTTCCGCATCCAGTCCGCTGTATGCTTCGCTTTCCGCTCACATCTTTCTGAGCTCGGTTTCATTGAGATTCACACCCCGAAGCTTTGGGGCGCTGCCTCTGAGTCTGGCGCCAGTGTGTTCAAAGTGGACTACTTTGGCCGTCCGGCTTTCCTCGCGCAGTCGCCACAACTGGGCAAGCAGATGGCTATCGCATCCGACATGCGCAGAGTGTTCGAAGTTGGCCCTGTCTTCCGTGCCGAGAACAGCAACACGCACAGGCATCTGACCGAGTTCACGGGTTTGGATCTGGAGATGGCGATTGATGAGCACTACCACGAAGTCTTGCGCACGCTTGACAGCACTTTCAAGGCGATCTTCTCGCACGTCTACAAGAGTCACAGGGATGAGGTCGAGGTGGTGAAGCGCCAGTTCCCGCACGAGGACTTGGTATGGCTGGAGCAGACTCCCATCATCCCATTCGCTGAGGCCATCAAGATGCTGAATGACTCTGGATATCGTGATGAGAACGGCAACGAATTGCCTCTGAATGAGGACTTGGGCACAAGAGATGAGATTGCGCTTGGAAAGGTCATCAAGGAGAGGCTGAAGACAGACTACTACGTGCTTGACAAGTTCCCTGCCTCCGCTCGTCCGTTCTACACCATGCCCGACCCGAATGACCCTTCAGTCACCAACGCCTTTGATATCTTCCTGCGAGGGCAGGAGATCCTGTCTGGCGGACAGCGTATCCACGATGCGCCGATGCTTATTCAGAAGATGGAAGAGAAGAAGATGGACCCGAAGACAATGGAGGAGTACATGACTGGGTTCGAGTGGGGCGCGCCGCCGCACGGTGGTGGTGGTATCGGTATGGAACGTATTCTCATGCTGTTGTTGCAGCTGGGAGACATCAGGAACGCCACACTTTTCCAGAGAGATCCGCGATCTTTGCCGTACAAGGCGCCTGTCAAGCAGCTCAGGCATCCCGAAGCAAGCACGCTGCACCCGCCATGGTCTGGAAAGGACCGTGTTGCTGCGAAGATGGATTACCAGCCGCTTCCGGCTCTCATTGCCAACTACGGTGACGCTTCCAATACCTCCTGGTTGGAGCCGAGGTTCGAGATCTGGCGGGATCCGCATACTGGTGCGGCTGTTGGTTTCGTACCTCATCAGGGCTTTGCGATCACTATCGGTGATCCACTGTGCCACACCACACAATATGCCAAGACGATGGCTGGGTATCTGCGTTTCATTAAGAAGGATCAGCACCTCAAGCCTCTCTGGCTGCTCATCGGTAAGACCGGTGAGGAAGTTCTCGCAGATAGGTTTGACTGGCGAACCTTTTCCGTTGCTGCAGAGCAGCGTCTAGACCCGGGTAACAACCCTGCTGTCCACGACTCTGAGATCCAGAGGAAGTGCAGGCATGCTGAGAAAGAGGGTGTGAAGGTTCACGATGTTGAGCTTGGGGAGCGGGTGCCGAAGGATATTAAAGACAAGGTCGACCAGCGTGTACAGGACTGGCTCAAGGGGAGGAAGGGCAAGCAGGTGCATCTCACGGATGTGCACCCTTGGCAAGATGAGGAGCACAGGCAGTACCACTACTCAACTACCCCAGATGGTACCATCGCCGGTCTCGTCATCTTGGCCCAGCTGTCACCCGATCACGGCTGGCAGATCAAGTTCTCGCTCGACTTCCCGGGCGCGCCATCAGGCGCCATCGAGTACCTCGTCATGCACGCTCTCAAGGCTGCTGCTGCTACTGGAGCCACCAGCGTCACTTTCGGTGGTGGTGCGATGAACCGCTTCCAGGTTGGACACAACTTGAAGGGCACGAGGGTGAAGGTGCTCAGCAGGGCTTACCATGCAATTGCCACCGAGCTGAAGTTGACGAACAAGTCTGAGTTCCGAGAGAAGCTTGGTGCGCAGGAGGATCCTATCTTCAGTAAGCACTACCCTATCAACTCATCGTTGCACTTTGTTCCCTTGCTGACTCGTGACCTAGTTGGCTACCCACCCCACGGTCTCGGCCCGAGTGGTGTCCGTGCCATCCTATCCTTCTTCGAGGACGACGATGATTCCGGGAGGCTTTAGAAGAGCAACCAGAAATCGTCTAATGCTAAACGGAGAAAGAGCTCGGAGACCCCCTATTCGTCACTGCAGCGTCTGGGTACGAAGATCAGAGACTCGGTGACTTCGCTGGCGTCAAACGATCACGACTCCATTGAGAGCTCGAGCACGAGCATGTCTTCTGATCCTCTGGGGCGTGCCGTCGCCGAGGCACGCGAGTTCGACTAGTTACAGTCCACCTAGTTCTAAGTTGGGGAGGAGAACGATTCGGACCTGGTCGAGGAGAGGGATTGACTAGGTAGCATGGAACGCGGCATGTCTCGTTTGTACTGATCCTTTGGCGAGTGCTGCTGTGGCAGTCTCATGGGCGGCGATGGACAGTAAGGTTTTTCGTTATTAGATGATCATACCCCAACATATACACGTACAGTCTCCTTGTCCGACTCGCTCCGTCAGTATCACTGGCCGGGTTACGTACCGTCGTACCATGCTGCCCAATAAATTGTTCCGTGAGCACCACATGCTCGTTGCAAGGTAGGTGCATAGGCACACCGATGGCTATCGCTCGATGCGGCTAGAGCCAAGTCCTAGCGCTCTTTCCATCTACATCTCGATTTCAATTCATGCACGACTTTAATTTCAATCGCATTACCGACACTCTAATCAGGCGCATGACACTCTGTTTATAGACACAACAGCATCGTGCGTATGCTAAGACTCATAGCCGAGCGTAGCAAACGAAGGCCACCATCTATCTGCACGCCTACTACCGAAGGAGCCCAAGATGGACGACATCGCATGCGAGGTCACGCAATATGAGCACTATATCCAGGCCGAGCTCTCGCGGCAGACCGTCAGCCAAAGTGTCGAGCAACTGGAACGAGTGTTCCATCCGGCTTTCATTCCCACCGACATCAACGACATCGAGCGCATCGTGAAAACAGCAAAGGGCGCCCTCGCGGCACAGAAAGCTGCACTCGATGGAGTACTTGAGCATATCACGCCGCAGAGCCGAAGATCTGCGGAGACGGCTGTCCTTACTTCCAAGTTAACGAGCACACCTGAGCTGCTGGAACTTATACTACTCTACCTTCCCAACCCGGATCTGCTCCGGTGCATGCAAGTCAACCAGATGTTCTTGGGAGCCATCAACGGCTCTGCGAGAGTGCAGCGGAAAATGGGTCTACGAGAAGATGTCAGTAGCAAGGTGTACTTTCCGGTCGACGGCTTCTGGTTCTCGGACCTGTTCTGCTCTGCCCAAGCAGTGGAACCTAAGGCAGGCGAGGATGATGAGAACATGCTCCGCATACATGTTGCTGTCGACAATGTCGCCGATATGCAAGTTGGTACGCTGTGTAGGTCCATGCTGGTCTGCCAACCACCAATCAGAAGCATACGAGCTTTCACGAGCTGCTGTGCCGGACCGCGGTTTTGGCGATATCGGGTGAGCGACGACCGTCCACCTGCCGAGACCATCGATCGTGAGAAGGGTATCACTGTGGGAGATATACTGGACGCTACGGACCGTCTCAAGCGCGGTCATCGGATGTGCCCGGATGCATCACCCTTCGACCACAAAGCGGACGGGTATGTCAATCCGCAGGTGTTCTTCGAAGCTACCATGCGAGTTCAACCTGACGATCCGCTTTACGTCCATGAGCGGGAGAGGTTGGACGAAGATAAGCGGAAGCACAAGGACCGTGTTGCACGGCAGCATCTTATTGATGCATATGCTGCGGCAAAGCGAGCCGGTGGGTAGACGGATGCAGAGTACAGCCGGCATGAAGCTAATGATGACGCTAGCTCGAGACCGTGGAAACCCGATACCGACGCTGGCGGAGTACGAGGCGGCCAATCCTCCAAATGTCATCCGGTAGCTCCTATCCCAGAGCACATATGTGCATCGAAAAAGGCAGGCTTCCTGGATCGGTTGTGGTCATGACGCTTTGTGGGAGCTGTTCGCCGGTTTGTCAATGCTTGCGAGACTTACGGGATCTTTTAGAGACTCAAGGCCTCTCGTTCTGGATTGCTGGCTCGGTGCTCCAACATCTCTAGCAGCACTTCCATTCGCGATGGTATTGGTGGCGACCGTACGAGCTTATACGCCTCACTGCCACATGGAGTGTATGCTGCTGGCACGAGCTCAGAAGTGCATACTCTACACTCACAGAGACCCAAGTTCCAAACCATCGCTCTCAACTGCTGGCTCGAGAGTGTAGCATCCCGAAGAGCGTAGCCAATCGCGAGGGTACTGGTGGCGACTACGTGCGCTCGATAGACCTCATTGCCGGATGAAGCGCATGCCGCTGGCATGGATAACGGCTTCTTATCAAATAATCAAAGACACGGTTGCCCGCTCGGCGGTACAATATTCCTACTGAAACATCCGAGTGCAAGGCTACTGGTGGCGACTGCAGTGGCTCGGAATCACCTTCAATATACCGAGGGATATGCATGCACATCTCAGAGAACCAACAATTCGAAAACCGGAGGCGGCAGCATTACCGTCCTTCCTTCCATTCAATGACGGTCCGACAGATGTGCAAGCTGCTGATGCACATCACATGGCAGGTTCATCATGGCGCGATGCTGACCGGCGACTTTGCTCGACCTACGATGCTCTACCGGCTTTCGACACCGAAGGTGGCAATGATGAATGCGTTGGCACTCGTCCATAATCTCAATCTCCGGGCGAACAGCTTCTCCATCAGAACCTTCACCCACAAACAAGACCAGTCCGATACCACTGCTGGTGGACTAGAGAATGGCGGAACCGGGTAGCACCATCAATACCGAGGGAGCACTTCCGTCGGGTGGCTATCACGAGGTAGCCACCGATACTTCAGAGTGAAGCCTCATCCGAGCGGACATTCATGGCAGTGCTGCACGGAGACATAGCATGCTCTACATACTGTCTCTCTGCAAATTTTGCTCAACTTTTTTACTCCTCATCAATAGCATACAAAACACTTCGACTTATCTGTCTCTTTCCTTTGCACGTGAAGTCTGCCAACATTTTCCATTCCTTCCAGCAGTCATAGCACTTGTGGCGTGATAAGCTTGCTCTATTGCTGTCTTGCACACTCGCCTGTCATAACCCTCTTATCGAGAGAATGTTTACGGCTGTAGAATTGCATCTTTGTGGGAGGCAAAGCAAAAGAAAAGTCATAATGCCAAGCCCGGCTTTCCCGAAGTGAACTTCGGTTCTCCGCACCACCACACCACCACACCTCCCCCAGACCTCCAAAAGATACGCCAACGACTGTAGCATCACTCTACGTCCATGCCAGACGTCACAAAGGCAAAAGGATAAGTGCATCGACCGGGAATCGAACCCGGGGCTGGCCGATTTTGTGGACTTGGGTTGATCTCCCATTTGGGTTGAACTCCCCGTCCTGGCAACGGCCAATTTTACCACTAAACCACCAATGCTACTGGTTTCCAGACCCTCCGAAGAGTGTGGAGTTATCAGGCAATGAAGCCGTGACCTATCGAGCGGCTCAGAAACTGAATTTGAACTCAGGCTGAGATTGTACACTTGATGAGAACATAGGCCAAATAAAACTGTATATACCGCTCACGTAAAGAGGGACCGAAGAGCACCCGTTGTGCTGCAAGCTCTGGACAGTCGCTCTGTTTCACAGCATGGCAGTTTTGCTTGGCTCACAAAATTCGATGTGCGAGCTCAGTCGTCTGATTTTTGCGGATACAAGCCGGGCCTTGGCATTTTCACTGTCTTCCGATCCTTGCTGGATCGATAACATGTTCCTCCTCTCTGAGAACGCCCCAGCTTGAGGAGATATCGCCGTACGCACCTATACTCAAGCCCGAGCATGTTCAACCTTGAGGGAGCGATTCACGGATCTTGACACGATTTGACTTTACTTGTTGGGCCCCCAATCACACGGCCAGTATGCTCTTCTCTACTGGAATCCCTTGCACCGATCTTCTGTCGAGCAATGCCTTCGAGGAGACGTCAACTTTAACAGATGCTACTTCAGCGTATTGGGAACGACCAACGGTGTTAGCTCTTACTGAAGCCTGCGGGAAAGCCGACGATGCTTGAAACCCCAATAATTGGACCGGGGCTTGATGACAACAGAGCTTGCCGCCCTTCTCTTCAACCTCAAATCGTACCGGAGCCGTTGTATTGGCCGGCGGTTGTCTTATAGGCACGAGAGTGGCAGGAGATTCCCGAAAGACTTCGAGAAGATCTCCGAAGGAATCCAGCACTGTCAAGGCTCCGTATAGGCCGCTCGGGACTCAAGAATGATTCGCGAAAGGCGGCAACGTCTCCTGTCAAGGGCCCTTGGACTAGCTGTTGGTAGGCAGGGTCTATGGCTTTGTAAGGCGGAGACGTGTAGAATGTATGTAGTAAACCACAATGCTTGCGGGCATACGTTCCTGAGACGTAGCCGTACTTCTATCTATCTCCAGGCATGATGGGTATGCTATTGGATATCCGCTCGGCATCTATTACCATTGCTGGAGCCATAATCAGCGGTTACTGTTGACCTCGTGTTGGCCGCTTCTTGTAACATGGCCAAGATGTTTCCAATCACACTGCAGGGTGCCCACTCAATCCGACTAGCTAAAAGTGACTTGATGTCGATCTGGAGTATGACCGTACATTGTTCGATGGAGGCCACTACGGTTTTCAAGGATATGTTCTGGCCTTATCCACAATGCCTCGAAGAATAACAAGCCTTTGTGCCCGTGGTCAAGAGGAATATGGTATGCTGCGCACAACGACGACGACAAGTCGTTAAACCGCATACAACCACACTCAACATAGTCATAAACATACGAGTAATGCAGTGAAGCAGTATTGACGTGGTATCCACTGCCCATGCATGGCTGGTGTTTGATATTATGCTCGGATCGGGCTTACCCAAACCCTAACCCTAAGCAAGCCAGCCTTGCGGCGGCGACGCCGGCGACGTCTATACACCCCACCCATAACCATGCCATGCTCGTCACATTCGCACGCCCAACCACCCAACTAACGTCGTTCCTATACCTTATCGATACATCATCTTCATAGCGAGCGCCACACCACGACGTTTCCGCACTCTCAATTTTTGCATCTTAGCCCAACCCATCCTTGCTGTATTACAGCCATCGCTACAAACATACCTTGCCGCCGATGGAGCGTCGTTGCGAGCGCTCATCGGCAACGGGCTTTCGCTTGAACTGCTGGTAGGCTTTGCGTGAGCTCTAGAACCTACCTTATGCATACGCGGGAATAGCGTTGATATACTCTCCACGACACCCTTTTGGTCCTTCAAACCCTTCAATTGGGAGCTTGCAGTACCTCCTAACATGGATAGCCCTCGTATAGAGAGGAGCTGGTACGCTGAGAGCTATTGTGAAGTCCTACTGCATATTGTGGACATTCCCGAACAGCGTCATCGCTGACAGCTGACGTGCATACTGCAGTAATAGTTGCTCGTGCACTTTTCGTGAGCCCGGCATTTGTTGCCGTGCAAGAAGTTGAAACGAGGCACGTCCAACGCATGGAGCGTCTTGTAGCCAGCAGAGTAGCATAGAGTTATCATTTCTTGACCGCCGCTGACCAATGTTGACATACCCAGTGCTGAGCAGCCTCATCACATCTGCCCTGTAGATGGTACTTCGTAGGTAAGATCGAAGGACGGAAGTTGTTGTAGCTGTTGTGTTGTGTTGGTTGTTGATTGCGTGTATATTTTTGGAAAGGTTAAGCGAGTCATCCCCGCACTTCTTTCCCGCTAAAACGTCTAGATGGTGGCTTGGGTGGAGCGTCTGACCGACTGACGATTGACAAAGGAATATTCGAAGACAACATTGATTGTGGAGACCGACTGGTTTTGCTGTGGTTTGGCATTGGCATGAGAGTTGCGTGAGGGCCGTCCGGGCACACCGCCTGCAACGTCATCGCTCGTTTCCGACCTCATTGACCACCCTTCACTGAATTACGCTCGCTGGGCCGACTCGGACAGGCCCCAATTACACTCACCGCACCCGTCCTGATCATTCATCATGATGGGTATGGTATCAATGAGCGTCTAGCTTACGCAGAGATGCCTCTTGGCACGTCTTCCGGGACCCCGAGTAAGAGAACGTAGAGGGACAACAAGATGGCCGAAGCTGTGCCGTCTCAGGCTACCCTTGCACCGCCAGCAGTCAGGGCATTGAAGGACGAAGCAGCAAAAGATGGCTTGGCTCGTGGGCACATGGAGCGGACAATCAGCATGGATATACGGGAAGAGCGAGAGGATCTCAAGAGGGCGGCTGAGCAGTCTACCAACGCTATCATTGAGCTTGATTTGGAAGACAAAGTACGCTGGATTAGCCCGTCATGGCAGGAGGTGACTGGTATGCTGCCGGGCGATGCTGTAGGAAAGCCCGTTGCCGATTTACTGGTGGACAATCGGGACCAGTTCGCGGAGTGCGTAGAAGCAATGAGGAAGGACGATTCTAAGAGTAGGATAGTACGCTTTGCGGTGAAAGGGCCTGGTGCGGAGGATGCTTTGTCTACGGAGGAAGTAACGCCTGTTGAGCCGAAGCCGGGATTTGAGACACGCAGTGAGACTGGATCAGCTACGGGGACCACACGGGACGAACAAGAGACGCCAACGCAAGATGTCAAGCCGCAAGCATCAGAGCAACAGATCATCGAGCTCGAAGCTCAGGGCATTATGATCTACGACCGCACTACCGGAGAAGAAAGCCACACGATGTGGATGGTCAAGCCTGCAGTGTCACGTGAGATCACCATTGACCTGCCAGACGTGCTTGTGGAGTCTCTTGGCATTGGCGCTGAGATGCTTGCCAATTACTTGACGCTGTTGGCAGACGTGGGCGTGCACGATCCCGAGAACCACCCGCCTCCATTGCCAGTGCTTTGCCGCATTTGCGAAAGACAGATCACGCCGTGGTGGTTCGAGAAGCACACCGAGTTATGCTCGCAGGAACATAGGGCTGAGATGGAAGTACAGCTAGCGCAAGAGTCACTCAATGAACAGAGATCGGCTTTGGTGAAGGTCTTAGATGGGTTGGAGGCTCAGTCGCGACTGATCAAACCAGCCGCTGCCGACTCGGGCTCGCCTGTACCGCCACCGAAAGCTGAATACAAAGGCTATGCTATAGGTCATACATCAAATCCGTCATCCGGTACATCTTCCGGTCGCTCATCGCCAGCTATGAATACCACACGGTCTCGAGAGTCGTCATCTAGTGGGTTGAGCCACCACCGCGCCCGGTCTTTCGCCGTGAGGCGCCCTCTGGCCCGCATCGTTGAGCTGGTACTTGATCTGTGTGACACCGCCATGGAAATCAGTACGCCTTCGATCAAAGATACCAAAGGCTACGCTCCTGGTGAGCTTCGCACACAGTCACCGCAGTCCGAGAGCCGGATACAGCAGGTCATGCAGTGGCAGTCTCCTAGCGCGGGTACGCTAGAGAATGAGCAAGGGCTCTCGTTGCTCTGCGACGAGACTGCGCAGTTGGCCCGGTCGAAGGTGGAGGCAGTATTCCGTCATCGCAGAATCCTGGAGTACTCTGAACGCATTCGTATGGAGTACGACATCCTGGTACAAGAATGCATCGAGGCCGCCCTTCAGAAAGCTGCCCGTATCGCGGCAGGTGATCTCAGCGATTCGAGCGAGGATTCCGGCAAGTATGAGACGCCTGACCAGGAGCCTCAGTCAGGAGTGGAGGAGGCTGTTAATGATGAGACCGACGCTCTCGACTCTGACGCGGCTTTCAGCCTTGCGCCGCAGAGACTGTCGGCTAGTCCAGGTGCTATGGCGATGGCGTTGCGTACTACGTCAGATGTGGCTATCAACAGGCGTACTTCATCTGTCGGCTCATCTCGCGCAAGCAGCCCGGGTAGGACGACGCCCAAGTCTTACAGCGGACCTTCCGAACCCTTCGCGATGCACAAGCGTGGATCTTTGGCCTTCGAAAGCGATGCCGGAGCCGACAGCGACAGCAGTATGCGGTCTTCAGTACACTCTGCTAGCCAAAGAAGATCTGACTCACCCGCCGCCTCGGAGGTCTCGTTGAGCCGTGTGGCAAGCACTCGGTCGCGTGATCGCAAGCGACAAAGCTTAGTACTACCAAGCTTAGCAGGCCAAGTTCGACATCAGTCTCCGGCGAGAGGCCCGCCAGCGCCGAGTTCACCACTGCGTATGTCAAAGCCAAGGATACCCAGCAGTGCTGAGAGCATGCCGTCTCCGATCACCTCGCCAGTAATGTCAACCAGTGAGTTCACGTCGCCTGTTATCCGAGCGCAGCATCACCATCACCGCCGTCAGTCCTCAAACGCTCTTGGAGATATGTTGGGCAGGCCGGCCTCGCCTCGCATCAGCGCCGTGGTCAGTAACCCGCAGCCCAAAGCAGTGCAGACATCCATCAAGGACTTTGAGATAATCAAGCCAATCAGCAAGGGTGCTTTCGGCAGCGTGTATCTCTCCAAGAAGAAGTCGACGGGAGACTACTTCGCTATCAAGGTACTGAAGAAGGCGGATATGGTTGCCAAGAACCAAGTCACCAACGTCAAGGCTGAAAGGGCAATCATGATGTGGCAAGGTGAGAGCGACTTTGTCGCCAAGCTGTACTGGACTTTCTCCAGTAAAGACTATCTATACTTGGTGATGGAGTATCTCAACGGTGGCGACTGCGCGTCCCTCATCAAGGTCTTGGGTGCTCTACCAGAGGATTGGACGAAGAAGTACATCGGCGAGGTCGTACAGTGCGTACAACATCTGCACAGCCGACAGATCATCCATCGTGATCTCAAGCCAGACAACCTGCTCATTGATGCAAAGGGTCACCTCAAGCTCACCGACTTCGGGCTGTCTCGTATGGGTCTCATCGGACGACAAAAGCGTGCAATCAACGCCAAACCCGGTGACGCTCCACCGGATCTTCTGAAGGCCGGCCCATTCCGCAGAGCACCTTCGGTCACCTCATCACGATCCACTTCCTTTGACTATCAAGGCAACAGTCAGTCTCCCGCGCAGACACCAGCCATGACACCAGCGTTCGCCAACACCGATCTTGGCCAGCCCTCGTACTTCAGCCTGAACAGGGAGACATCCCGCGAGCCGTCGCGTCGCACTTCTGGTCATCGCAGCAACAGTGGTGATAGTGAGGCGATTGAGCACTTGTTCCGCAGGTTCTCGGTCGCAGACAGTAGGTCGCCGATCGAGGAGGAGACCGCCAGTGAGGGTGGCGACTCGCCGGATCCGTATGCGCTCCAGCCTGTACGCAGTAACGAAAGCCGACCAAGAACAGACACGCCGCCAACTGTTGCAATGCCACCGCCCATGATGGCATTGTTCGATCCGGAAGATGGCAATAGGCGCTTTGTGGGCACGCCCGACTACCTTGCGCCAGAAACTATCAACGGCGCTGGACAGGATGAGATGAGCGATTGGTGGTCTCTTGGCTGCATCCTCTTCGAGTGTCTTTATGGTTGCCCGCCGTTCAATGCCGACACGCCGGAAGAGGTTTTTCACAATATCCTCACGCGCAACGTTCAATGGCCGGAAGATGAGGAGGAATATGCTGTCTCTGAGGAGGCAAAGGACCTCATGAACAAGCTCATGTGCATCGATCCCAAAGAACGGCTAGGCTCGAACAAGGATGAAAAGTACGCCAATGGTGGTGAAGAGATCAAGGCGCACCCATGGTTTTGCGACATCAACTGGGAAACACTTCGGGAGGATGAGGCATCGTTCATACCTGCCAGTGAGAATCCTGAGGATACAGAGTACTTTGATGCTCGCGGTGCGACTATGCAGCAATTTGCACCGGAGTTCCAAGACGACCCATCTTCGCCGCTTCAGACGCCTGGTGCAGACTACCCTGATCGTCCGCATGATGCATTGTCCAGGGTTAGGAACCAGGTCAATGCTGTCAAGAGGAACTTGATGCCTTTGCACATACCACCACACGTACGCGATGCCCGGTCTCGCAGGCTGAGTGAACCGGTTGTTGCCGACGACTTTGGCAATTTTCAATTCAAGAATCTGCCAGTGCTGGAGAAAGCGAACAAGGATGTCCTGCAGAAGCTGCGCGCCGATGCCATGTCAGCGCCAAATTCGAAGGGTGGGAGTGGTGCGGGATCGTCTTCTCCAGCTGTGGTCTCGCCATCTCCGGCACCCTCTCTGGAAGCGAGTCCGGTTATGCCCATGCCGCTCAAGCGTACATTATCAGCCAACAAGGGTAACAGACCACAATCACCCTCCCTGCTTAGCCACCAAAGCTCTTCGCCAAGTCGAGGCTCGCAGCCTTCCTCGCCACTTTTGGTTCAGTTCAGCGCCGGGCAGAACCAAGAACGTCGCAAGACGTCCAGCGGCTCTTCCAGCCTTTCGCAGCAGACGAGCAATTCTCTGCAGCCTGGTAGCTTCTTCGATGCTCCGCGGCTAGCATTCAAGTCACCTTCTGCCGCGCCTTCGCCCGTGAAGTCCGCCAAATCCGGCTCAGTGCAGCTGCCATTGACGGCGGACAAGGCCACAGAGTCCCCGCGGCACGCCAGTATCTCGTCGCCGCGGCAAAGGTCTCACACGGTCGGGTCTCAGGAAGGCGACCTTGTGCCTGATCTCTTGCCGGCGCACCACAAGCGGAGAAGCGGGATTATTGATATCTCGCCATCATCCTCTGACAACGAAGATACGAGGCAGAAAGCTCTATTACGTGTCCAAAGACGGCGGCAGAGCTCTCGCAGACTGTCGCAGGTCAGCCTTGCCGATGGTCCATCCTTCCGCACGCTTGATGTTCTCGTATGCGAAGATCACCCTGTGTCGCGATTGGTCATGGAGCGCTTGCTTGAGAAGTTGCGATGCCGCACCATCGTGGTCAACAACGGCTCGGAAGCCATGCGGTACGCGATGAGCAATGTCAAGTTCGATATCATCATGATGGAGTACAAGCTGCCGCAAGTCAATGGCGCGGATGTCGCACGGATGATCCGTGACACGAAGAACGCCAACTCGCATACGCCCATCGTGGCTGTCACTGGGTACCTCAAAGAGCTTCAGGCGCCACACCACTTCGATGCTCTTGTCGAGAAGCCGCCCACGAAGGAGAAGCTGGAGAATGTTATGGGTCAGCTATGTCAATGGAAGCCAGCGCCAGAAGGCTGGAGACCAACTCAAGCACAGTCTATACCCGTCACTGGCACCCGACAAGAATCCGCGCAGTCGGCTCCTGCCGATGACAGCCCAACTACAACATCGTCCTTAGGTGGCTTCAGCCAAGGCATGTCGAGTACCTGGCGTAGTAGTTCTACGAGCAGGGAAGACTCGATTAGCTCCTTCGGCGAAACCGACAGTCATCCAGGCAGCATTGGCAGCATCCCGGTCATCATCAGCCGACAACCCACCTGGGATGAAGAGCTGGAGCGCAATTTCGGTGGTCTTGGAATCTCCAAACATATGTCTGCTAGCCCAGAGCTTGAATCCACCAAAGCCCATCCTCACCAGACGCCGGCAACATACCCACCTCCAACATTGCGAACCGAAGCTTCGGCACCTGGAAGGCTGGATACCAACACCCCACCAGTCATCCGCAAACAGCCCTCAAGCGAAGCAATCGAAGCCAAGCGTCGCTCCCTGGAAAAAGTCCGCCATGAGTCCGCAGCAGAATCCGGCGATGACGAAGACGAAGAACTAGGCAGCATGATGGTTACCCGCCAACGCTCGCCTAAACGTAGCACCGCAAAACGCACCTCCAAGCTCGGAACCGAGATGATGCGCACAAACAGCCAAGGCAGCGTTATCTCCGTCGAAGATCTCACGACCATGCAGAACGCCTCGAAGGACAAGCTTGAGAGCGATCCACCGGCTGCGCATGCTATAGCAGAGGATCCAGCAGCGGAGGTGGAAGCTAGTGGCCACTTGACACCTCCTGAGTTCTTCGCGGCAAAGGAGATTGGGGATGGGCATACGGAGACTATCGATATGGATATGGAGGATGTTGGGCCTAGGGGCGAAGATGCTGATGCAACGCCGAAGCCTCATCATGTGAATGATCCGGAGACGCCTGAGCCACAGCACGAGACTGATCCGGACCCGACGCCTAGGGCTTCGACGAGTCCTTCACACCATGACTGAGGCCACTGAGGCGTCTGCGACTTACGTTCGTTACTTGTCTACTGGATTTTCCTTTTACTGTTATATTTACGAGTCTAACGGTGAGCATGCTTTGAGCAAGGTGTTGGTGGAGTTTTTGTCAAGTTTTGGGCTAGCACTTTGATGCGGCAGCAGCGCTGGACAAGCAATCAGTCAGTGGAGCTTAGTCGACCTTGGTCAGGAGCTTTCCATTTAGTATAAGAATGTCTTTCGTATGTATGCGTACTTTGGGTCAGTCAGTGGACAAGCAGGCAAGGGGCGGAAGGAGGTTCGGGGTGTTCCAAGGGAAGTCTTTGCGGACTGAACGGCCAAAAGCAAGATGGACAAGCAGAGTGAACAAGCTGGGCCAGGAGATGTGAAGTAGAGGAGTTTGACGCTTGCAGACGCTGCGCCTTTTTGGTGTATCATAGTACTATCGTGGAGCTGAAAAGGCAAGCTTGAGCAGCGCTTTCCCACCGTGCTAATGTCCTCTCTCATCGTCATGCCTATGCTGCTGATGCGTTCCCATTCTGAAGCATCATCCAAGTGCGAATGCAAGAAACCAACCTACCGACGCCTCGCTAATTTCGCAATCTCGTTCTGATGTCGCTCGCTTGCGCTTTTGATCTCTTTCCGCATGCCATCCGCTGGCTTTTTGCGATCATGCGTGTTTCGCCGCTTTTTGTTCGGTGCATGACTCACCGCTAGGTATCTGATCGCGCATCGCCGAAAGGCGTTCGCATGTGATTGTGCGTCTTGCTGCTTGTCTCTGCTGCTGCTGCTGCCATCGTCTCTCACTAGAGCATGGCGCTTCAGGGTTCATCAAGCTCACGAAAAGTCGCGCAGCTTGGAGATGTCGTCTAGCACGACCTGCAGGCTCTCGTCGTCGATCTTGCCTTCGAGGGAGGGGATGAGGGTACGCGCTTCTTCGGCTGTGTCGCAGCATAGCGTCGCTGTATCTCATGTCAGCCTTACCGCTCATATCACCACCGCACTCAAACACCACCCATGCACCTCACGCATATAGACATAAAGAAAGGGCCAACCTACCCAACTGCGCCCTCTCAAACAACGTAACGCCCCCCATCTCCCCCTTCCCCACCAACCCGTTTGAGATAACATCGACCTGCGTTATCGCATTCGTATCCTTGAACCTCGCGAACATGCCAACATACTCGCGGGTCTTGAGGTAAACATCGTTGTTGGAAGCAGGGCGACCCGCATCCTCCTCTTTTTTCGCGAGGCGGGCGAGCAGTTCGTTGCATTCGGCGACGGAGAGGCAGGGGGTATTGTCCATTTCGCCGAGCTTTAAATGTGAGGTGGCTTCTTCGTCGCCGGTGGGGGGTGGGCGGCGGCGGGAGAGGGTTGTTGGTTGGTGGGTGCCTGGGCCTGCCATGATCGCGGTGGTATCTGGTTGATGAAGAGGGGTGCGAGAGGTGGGTAGGGATGTTGTGGTGGGTGTGAGATGGTGTGTCGCGTGCGCTGGGCGTCGATGTGAGGCTCTGGTGTATGCAGGCGTGGCAGGAACGTTCGATGCGACGCAGAATAAGCTTTCTTAAGGCTCTTCTACCGAGCGTCGCAAGGCTGAATGTTAACTGGAACTGAATTGCAACGGTTTGCGGTGTGAATGGGTCTACAATCGTGTGATCTGAAGATTGAGCAAACCGAGTGACTACCTACTACGTACCGACTATCTGCCCGATCTACAACGCTGAAGTGCTCCCAGTAGACAGGATGCAATATATCGACGATCCTCAGGCACACAAAATCTCCGCCTTGTGCTATTTCTGGGGTAGCATGAAGGGAAGGTTAGCTAGTACGGAGAGGCTCTTGTTGGCGGTCAATAGAAACGCTTCGGAAGTTTCAGCCTTGCTCTTCTATTCTCCTATACCATCTCACAGTCCCTCTTGTGATATAATGAAAGTCGCTACCTAGTTGTGGCGAACACGAGGGAGCAACGTGTTGTTCCAGCGCCACCACACGAGTACCGATACTTCGACGTTCGTCGGAGGCCCTGCACCGCCCGCGATCGTCTTCGTCGCATTCCCTCATCTCCGACTTTAATATAACGCGCCAACACACGCACCTGACGCTGTTCAGCCATATGCACACTTGCTGCATACCCGAGAAGAGAATAGGATTGGATTGGAGTTTGTGAGGTGTCAGATCTGAGTGGAGGCTATTTCTGGCGTTAGCTGTACGCTGTGTGCTGGTAGCGTTTCAGGATTGCCAGCATTGCCAGTAAAGCACTCCGGAGTCGACCCAAGGTTGACATCTTCCTCCACCATCTCACGTTTCATAACGGACGACCCTGAATGAGAGGTGGATGACGACTATACATCTGCACGCTGGAGTTGCTGCTGGAGGGTGAATGCGACCTGAGGAAGAGCTTGGATTAGCCGCACTTGAGGCGTTGTTGTGATACGGGCTGTCAACGAGAGATCAGCACGCCTTACACACTGCCGCTCCGAGACACACCGAGGCTGTCACCCTGCTATATCTCGACGACGGTCACGAAGTGGGGTGTAGTGACTGAGCGTGGGACAGAGGTACACCGTAAGGCGAGAGGGAGGCGCTGACCGGTGGCCATGCCGGGTCTCTCACCAGACGTCAGGCCGCCGGGCGCGGTGAATGGCAGCACATACTCCGAGGACTCCCACCAGGACACAGCACCACCACATACGAACGGCCAGACCGCCTTGGCTCACCGACAACACGCGAACATGGATACCGAAGCATCACAGCGGGAAAGGCAAGGAAGCGGAGACGCGGTGGCAGTGACTGAACGACCACGAGGGGGTAGCAGACGACCTAGCGGACAGCAAAGGATATGCGGGAAGTGCCAGCGCCACCTGACTGGGCAGTTTGTGCGTGCGCTGGGCGACACATATCACCTCGAGTGCTTCACGTGCCATGTGCGTTGTCCACCCCCTTCTCCCTCACCAACCCCTCAATGCCCACGCCCTTAGCGCGCTACCGCGATACTGACTGCCATACAGGACTGCGACAAAATCGTCGCCTCCAAATTCTTCCCTGTTCCGGACCACCCACCGAACCAATATCCCCTCTGCGAGACCGACTACTTCCGGCGCCTCGATCTCCTTTGCTACGCCTGCGGCGGCGCGCTGCGAGGATCGTACATCACCGCTTTAGACCGCAAATACCATATCGAGCACTTCACTTGCTCTGTCTGCCCTACAGTCTTCGGCGCGCAAGATTCCTACTACGAGCACGAGGGAAACGTGTACTGCCATTTCCACTACAGCACGCGCTTCGCGCAAAAGTGCAATGGCTGCCAGACAGCGATTCTTAAGCAGTTTGTGGAAATCTTCAGGAACGGAGTGAACCAGCATTGGCATCCGGAATGTTACATGATCCACAAATACTGGAACGTGCGATTGCATGCCCCGCCTCCCAAGGGCGCGGAAACGAGCGAAGAGCTGGAAGCGCAGAGGTTGAAAGAGCAGAGTGAAGAGGATGCGAGTGAAGACCAGCGGAAAGTTGTGAGGCATGAGGAGGAAACGGTGGAGTATAAGGTCCACTGGATATGGCAGACGCTCAGTACGTTTGAAGAGAGGAGCGCGACGTGTATATCCGATATGTTGCTCCATGTTAGTAACGGGGCGTATATGGATGGGGTCGTTGCGGCGAAGAAGTTCATTACGCATGTGGATTTGCTTTTTGGGGCTGCGGACGATTTGGATCGTAGGCTGCAGACTAGGCCTGGGAAGACTGCGTTGGCTAAGGGCGAGGTCAGGACGTTTGAGGCGATCGTGCATCCGGGGCTGAGTTACAGCAGAGAGGCGAAGCTGCTTTGTAAGAAGGTGGTTGCGTTCTTTCAGCTGCTCGCGGAGAGCCAGGATACGGGTGTGCGACGGCTGGGCGTGACGCAGGAGCTGTTGAGTTTGGTTACTGGGCTGGCGCATTACCTCAAGCTTATGATCCGGATATGCCTCTCCGGCGCCTTGAAGCTCGAGCGGGAGACGAGCAGTGCTGAGGGATTGGAGAGCTTCCTGGAAGACATCAGCAAACTCGACGAACGACTTGAGTCAGAAAGCCAGCGCGACAGCCGAGCAGACGCAGAGGCCTACGTGGACAAAAGCGCAGACACCTGCGCCGTCTGCGACAAAGCCGTCGAGGACAAGTGTTTCCGCCGCGAGAACCGGGTCTTACACACACAATGTCTGGTCTGCTGGAAGTGCCAGCGCGACTTCAGCGATGACCCAGGAGACGCACGGTGGAGTGAACGAGAGGAAAGGGTGTGCTGTGAACACCATTGCCCATCTGACGCCCAAACACGAATCGGAGGCTTTGTGTGGGTAACGCGGTTACAGCAGTATGTCCATCTCCTCAGAGTCGCGCACGCGAGACTGCTGGCTACGCTTAGGACGAGTGGCGCACTGCCGCATACGAGCGATGATCCGAATCTTACTGGCTATGACTCGAGGGAGGGGCATACGCCTATGAGTGAGGGTGGGGATGCGCCGCCGGGCTTGTTGGCGAGGAGTAATACGAGGAGTCGAAGCTATGCCGGACGAAGCGGTAGTACGCGCAACGCCCAGCGAGACGAACAAAGCTACGAAGATACTATGGGCGATATCCGCCGCTTGCGCAGCACAAGAATGGATAAACATCTCTCCAACGCTGGCCGACAGGCGAGGAAAAGCCGAATCATTGACGGACCGGATGGAGTCCATGTCAGGCCTGGGAGTGCGGACGGCGATCACCCTGGCTCCGGCAAAAACGACGGGCGGAGGAGAACGGGGACGTTTCAAATCGTCGAAGACCGAGATGCGAACGGTGAGCCGATCAGCCAATTGACGTTTGGGAAGCAGGACGCGATGACTTTGGACGATATTCCGAGGATCGTGCAGGCGCAGCAAACACGTGAGCAACGACCGAATGCTACGAGGTATGCTCGGCAGCCTATGATGTCCAGTTCGCAAGAACCGAAACTGCGAATGATCAATGGCCATACGAGGGATTTCTCGGACGCGGATCCAGGAGGTGGGTTGAAGAGTACGGGGATGGAGAGGGCGGGCGGGACAAAGAGGTATTTCTCCGAGTTGACGGCGCTGGAGTACTTTATTGTGAGGCATGTGGCTGTGTTGAGCATGGAGCCGTTGCTGGAAGGGCATTTCAATCAGGAGGAGTTGTTGGATCTCATCGAGATCAAACGGCCGACTTTCTGGTCGAAGTTTGGGAAGGCGTTCCAGCCTAAGGAGAAGAAGGGCAAGACTAAGAAGAACGGGATCTTTGGGGTTCCGCTCGAAGAGCTGCTGGAGAGGGATTATGAAGAGAGCACCGATGGCGTCGGTCCTGGATCCCTGAAAGTGCCGAGTCTGGTCCAAGAGGCGGTGAGTGCGATGAAAACTATGGATATGAGTGTGGAGGGGGTCTTCAGGAAGAACGGGAATATTAAGAGGTTGAATGATGTGAAGGAGGAGATTGATGCTAAGGGGGCGGTGGAGATGGATTTGACGAGGGAGAATCCCGTACAAGTCGCTGCTCTGCTCAGGAAATTCCTACGAGAACTCCCGGATCCGCTTCTAACGAACAAGCTACACAAGTTGTGGATAACATCCCAACGCATAGAAGACAGCGACCGCCGACGACGGGTTTTGCATCTCACGTGTTGCTTACTGCCGAAACCGCACAGGGATACTATGGAAGTCCTCTTCACCTTCTTGAACTGGGTGTCTTCTTTCAGTCATGTGGACGAAGAAAGTGGAAGCAAGATGGACATTCATAATTTGGCAACGGTCATTACGCCTAATGTGCTGCATCAGTATTCGGCAGAGGCGGGGTTGAATGCTCCGGTACAGATGAGTGGGGTGGATGATAGTTTTCGGGCGATTGAGGCGGTGCATAGTTTGATCGAGTGTAATGAGAGTATGTGTGAGGTAAGTCAAGACATCCCCTTAGGTGGAGTGCGGAGGGCCGCGGCGGAGGGGATGGGTGTGAGGAGATCACGCATCCTCCCCTGGTTGCGCGGAAGGCTAAGAAAAATAACACTGTGGTGGACAATGTGCTGACTATGCTTCTTGTGCAGGTTCCTGAAGATCTAGCAATGATCCTCAACGACACCTCGCTGTTCTCCAACAGCGCCGAAGTCACGACGAAGGAGATTTTGAAACGGTATGGTGATAGAGCGAAGGCGCCGACAGTGAACAGCCAGCATCCACAGTCTCCCTCGGCGAACAACGGCACCACCTCTCCCACTCCGGTAGCAATGAGGGTGGATACCGACCCGCATATGCAGAGTGCATGGCAGAATGAGAGTTCGGTCAGACATGTGGGGAGTGATCGAGAGACTGGTTACTGCGGTGGTGCAGTTGGCGGTGGAGCTGGGTTGGGAGGACAGACACCGCCGAACCTGCCGTATGCGCAGCCTAGGGGTAGTAGTGAGAGTCATGGGAGCCCGAATCGTAGTAGTATGCGGTCGGGGGCTTATGATAAGCAGAGGGCTGGTGTGCTTGCGTAGTAGCCGGGCTGGATCGACCATGTCTGCCTGCTAATAAAATTGGTGCGTGGCTTGGAAGAGGATCACGGCAGAGTTGTGGTGCTTCCTCCATTGAGCGCTCGATAATATGCCAAGATAGACGATGGCGGAATTGGGTGGAGGTTGCGGCTTGGGTATTTGGATCCGATTTGGGGCTACCTTGGACGAAGGATGCATCTACGAGGCGTTACAGGATTGGCGCTGACCTGACGCGCACGGTCTGGGCTCGCGACTTACGGCCTATGACAGGCCGAGACGAGGAACAGACACAGACACGGCCAGCTTTTGTTTGTTGGCGTTGACAGCGGGAAGGGAATTGGGGTCGGACGGGTGATACCTTTCTCTGATCAATGAGCGAGCAGTGATGCGGCTTCGCCGGCTTGATGTATGGCTAGCATGAATGCTTGCAGGATGGGTTGGTAAGACTCTGTGTGTATCTACCTCAGCCGTGATGGCGAGGACAAACATGAAGGGAGATTTCTCAGCGCCTTTGTGTTGCGTACAATGAGTGCGTGAGGTCGTTCGGTATATGTCCGGCTGTTGCCATGTTGGCTGGATGAGTACCGAAAGCGAGCTTATCGGGCCTTCGAAGCTTACCACAACTACACTTCTTGAGAAACGTAGCAGTGACAAACCGACACCCACTTTCCCAGCCATCCGAGCTGTGTATCCTGTGCAACGAACATGTCACCCGCGGCTGCTGCGTCACACAACAGCATCAAGGGCGGGTCTCGGCATCGTGATGTTGTGCTTCCGGCGCGGGGCTTTCATCAACGACGTAGATCCTGCATGGCTCGGCACCAAGACTTGAGGTTTCCAATGGCTGACCAACGCATGATCAAGCAGGTAAGGCTGTGTTCTGACCGACAACCCATACCGGATGTACCATGTGACAACAGTTGATGACGTCCGGGCCAGGACAGTATGGCCAGCGAGACAGACGAGCTGCTTGCTCGAACCGTCCGACCTTGCGCTTGAACCTGGGTGGACCACTGTGTTCCTGCATCTACTACCTGCCACGCGGGGAAACGTGGAAGAATAGCGTTTTCGAGGTGCAGAGCGCAATCATTACTCCCGTAAGCGATGACATCAAGAGTGTTCACCTTTGCTCTGGGGGCCTGAAGGCTGGAGTTAAGGCTGCTGGAGCCGGCAATGGGCGGGCAGTATAAGATGAGCTAGAAAGCCACTCTGAGTAGGATTGTAGGAACGGTAGAATCACAGTGATGAAGCAGTCGAACACTCTCCTACAGGCCACTGCGGTCTTTGCAGCACTGGTTAATGGGCAAGCAACCAGCCCGGTTGCTAGCAACACCACCAATGCTCCTCACGTTGACCTGGGCTATGTGAAGTACCAAGGCTATACGAATGCTACGGCTGGCATCGACTACTACAGAGGGATCCCGTGAGCTTGCCCTTGATCATACCCAGGAGGAGACAGAAGCTGATGAAGTCAGGTATGCCGCAAACCCGTCTGGTCCGCTCAGGTGGCAAAAACCGGTGCCCATCGAGGCTACCAATACCTACGATAGCAACACCGTATACAGTGCTACTCAGATAGCACCGGCATGCATTCCCCTCCAGCCGCAGTCGCTCTACGAGCCTCCAGGCTCGGGCTTCGGTGCTACGCCAATGGGAACATCCGAAGATTGCTTGATAATGGACATCCTTGTACCTTCCAATCCAGTGTCAACTTCACTGCCCGTGATGTTCCAGATCCATGGTAAGCTGTTTGCTAGACTTTCTGAGACGCTATGCTGACACTATGTAGGTGGTGGGTATACCGAAGGGAGTGCTCAGTCTTACCCGGGAGACGCTATGGTCAATGCTTCGTACGTCAATCCTCACCCTAGACGTCCCGCGTAGCACAGTGGCACTGCTAACCTGCATATGCAACAGCGATGGAAACATGATCTACGTGTCAATTCAGTATCGTCTTGGGATCTTCGGCTTCTTGAGCGGTAGTGAGATAGCCAAAAACGGAGTTCTGAACGCTGGGCTGCTTGACCAGCGTGCTGCTCTCGATTGGGTCCAACGTGAGAAAGCCAATTGGATAGTGATCGACTTACAAGCTAACAGTCCACAGGCAATATCCGTCCTTTTGGAGGCGACCCAGCGCGGGTGACCA
Organism: Neocatenulostroma microsporum; assembly: GCA_022814695.1. Taxonomy (NCBI): domain Eukaryota; kingdom Fungi; phylum Ascomycota; class Dothideomycetes; order Mycosphaerellales; family Teratosphaeriaceae; genus Neocatenulostroma; species Neocatenulostroma microsporum. The sequence goes on from JAKLLW010000307.1 coordinate 35,092, forward strand.
TCTGGGGAGGATCTGCGGGCGGTGGCAGTGTCACGGCGCAGCTCGTCGCTGGTGGCGCCTACGACGAGCCTCCATTCAGCGCTGCGATTGCTGAGTACCCTTGGTGGCAACCACAGCTCAACCAGTCTCAGCAGGAGATGCAGCTTTTCGCCGCACTTCGGCTCTCCGACTGCACCACGGTCACCTGTCTGCGAGACCTGTCTACGGATAGACTTGCAACGCTTGGACAGCAGGTTGAGAATGCCACATACCCAGGTCCTGGTGCTGGGTACGGCGTATATTATTTTGGACCTGTCGTCGATGGGAAGTTCATTCAGGAGCTTTTCAGCGATGCCTTCCATCAAGGGCATTTCTACGACGTGCCTTTGATGGTCGATCACGAAGCCTATGAAGGCTATATTTTCAGCAACATGAGCGTAACCACACAGGTGCAAGAGACGGACGATGCCATGGACCTCTTCCCATTCGCCGGTCCGGCTTTCTTCTCGAGACTGTACCAACTTTATCCAAGATCCGGCTACAACTCGACCTTCTACCAGAGACAGACTTGGTTCGGAGACTTCATCATCAATTGCCCGACATACTACATGGCCACAAATGCCGTCGACCGCAACACCAACAGCTCCGCCGTCTTCAAGCTCACCTTCGCCGCTGGAACCCAGCTTCACGGCTCCACCGCAGCCTTCCTGACCTCGAACGTTACCGGCTGGCCTGGTGCAAACAACGAGACGCTGGCGCAGATTATGTCTTCGTACTGGATCTCGTTTGCGGTCACACATGATCCGAATGTGATGCGACTGGATGATGCGCCATTTTGGCCTAGCTATGTCAGCGGTGGCGATGGTACGGTGGCGAATGGAGAGTCGGTGGGCTTTGAGACATTGGCTGTCACGTACACTACGATCTCGCCTGTGGAGGATCCGGATGCGGATGCTCAGTGCGACTTCTTTGGTAGGGAAGGGTATAAGGTCATGAACTAGCACTTGACACACTGTCAAAACGGTCTTGGGAAGAAGGGCGCTGCCCAAGCGTGCTTTCAGCTCCAAGATAGTACTATGGTATATGGTACACCAAAAGCGCAAGCGCGACCGCCATCAGCCGGCTTTTAACCTTCCTGTCCAGCTTTCCCACTCCCGCAAAAGTGCCATTCACCAGAAACATTCACTGTGACCTGGTGCTTATCAGAAGGTGATCGGTACTTGACACGATTTCACTTCTCGTCACGGTGATCGTGGTCGTGGTGGTGGTCCCGTAAGACGTCCATCGCATGCGGGTTGGACGAACTCATCTCTCACCGCGTTCTTACCTCTCCTGATCCGCCTGACAGAAGTCCAACTCCTGCAGCAGATGCGCACATGATACAGATCGGTGACACCAATAGCTCTGGGCGAACCGCACTCTTGCTCTTTCACTTGAGCCAAACCCGCACCTTCTACTTTCGTTTGCATGTGATTGCTGTGACGTAATTTCCTGACTGCTGACTGGTGCCTGTTTCAGGGCGTCTTCTTTTGCGAATAGTCCAAACCTTCACCTTTCACTTACGCAGTACACAACCTCCAACCTCTCGACTCTTTGCTTCCAGCATCTCGACTAGCCTGGACCACCGACCAACCTGCATCATCACAATGACGAACAGTGGGAACGAGGAGCAACACACCTGCGCGGCCTATGAGCAGCTCGCAGCTCAGAGGGAGCATTATGAGCCGCTCCTGGACTCCCTGTGCTACGCCTGTGCTTACCAGGGCGACCTGGTCAGAAGTCTTCAAACCATCCGCAGCTGCCTCAGTGAGGTCGATCCAGTGTCTGTGACCATAAAGTAGGCTCTGGAGCGTGCAGAGGCAGCGGCCTCAACGGTGACCAGAATCATCAACTCCTGCTTGGGGCAGCGAGAATTTGTCTGGAAGGCCACGGCGGCCTCAGCCATCAGCGCGGAGAAGGTCTTCGGTATCCCAGAGCTATTGGAAAACATCCTTGACCATCTCCAGCTGCCGGACCTCTTCTGTGCTAGTCTGGTGAGTCGCGCTATGGCTGCTGGCGTGAAGGCTTCTTCAACTATGCGCGACGCACAACAATCTCCGGGCCATGTTAAACGGGGCTTCTTCAACGCAGATTTCCCGGAGGATACTCGCCGCTCATTCGAGTGCTACATGAAGTCATTTGACCATAGATTGGCAGAGTACCACTGCATCCCTGGGAGCTGCATCGAGGTCGTGGCTCACTTTGATGACAAGTGACTGCCAAAGCTGGGTACGGTGTGCCGCAACACGCTCGTCTGCCACCCACCACCGACCGAGATGAAAGTGTTGCTCAGCTGCTGCTCACCAAACTGCCACGACTCTGAATGGGGCTTTGGAGCATCCACTCCAAGCGGACCGTTCATCCTACCACCCACCGAACCACTTGTGCCCATCAAGTCCGAGACAGGAATCACTGTGGGTGATCTTCTTGATGCAACGCTGAAATACCAAGCCGAGCATCGCCTCTGCCCTCGCGCTGACAGGTATGCAATCCATGAGGATGGCTTCGTGGACGTGCGCGTTACCTTTAAAGGGTTTGTGCAGTTGCAGGAAGATGATCCAATCCAGAAGAAGCGAATGTCGGACTATTTCAACCAGACCGGCGAGTTTTCGCCAACAAGAAGGCAAACTTTCTGGGGTCAAACAAGCTTCACCACCGACGACCGCATGCCGGCGTACATCCAGGCTAGACAAGCAGGTAAGCGTACCCTACCACTGCATGTGATCGCTCGATACTGACAGCGGCTCTAGCGTACATCAAAGGCGATACCATCCCGACGATGGCAAAGTACGAGGCAAACAAGGATGAGTACGATGCTCTTGTGGCCAAGACTCTCAAGGATCAGGAGCAGCTGCATCGTGTTCGATCCCGCTCCTTCTCTCGTGGGGACGCTCAATGGACCTGGGCTAGTCTAAGCGGCAGCGCTGATGGCGAAGACGAGGGCGACGAGGGCGACGAGGGCGGAGTATGGTCTGGGGCAAACCACGGGAGAAGGGACGCCGCAGCGGAGGCCCTTGACGCCATGCGCATCGGAGACGCCTCTGAGAGCGATGGAGAGTCTGCGACGGCGGCTGCGTCGAGTGGCTGGGACGCTACTGCGACGACCAGCCAGATGGTTGGAGATTGGTTGTGATGGAGCGGACAGGACTGCTGTCAACGACGTCAGCGCCTGATTGCTTAAGGCCGAGAGCAGGTGCCAGGGCTGCGAGCCAGCGTAAGGGCATCAGAAGGACAGTCGTGACATGAAGAGCGACTGATCAGATGCGAAGCGACCAAAAGTACGTGATAGCTGAAGCTCCATCTGCCATCCCAGGCAGAGAGTAGAAGAAACACAAAGCACTGTTTACACATGGTATCATCACACTATCTATACAGCAAAAGCAACCCTTTCTCCCGCTAAAACAAGCACTGATGCCCAAATGCCTTGCCTAGCCTCTGCTGGCTTTCTTCCTTCGCTCGCTGAAAGTCGCAAAAGCATCGAGAACCCCATCGAGAGCCCCTCGGCGAGCAACCTAGACTTCCTCGTCGCTCTCATCCCCCAAAAGCTCCCCTTCATCATGATCCACGATCGCGTAATCGCCGCGACCTCGCTGGAAACTACTCCGACTAGTATACGGTCTCGCGTAACTGCCTCTGCTACCTTCTCTCCCCAGCCGTGTGCTCACAGCCTTCCAAACGGAGCTAACCACCATCGGTATCGCCGCAACCACCGCCACAACCCCCGAGAGAACCATGACAGGGTACTTGATCCAAGGCGCATCGCGATCGAAAGCGCCACTTCCGGCCCCACTATCCCCTCCAAGCCTAATACTTCCAAACTTTCCCTCCCAATTCTTCCAAACCCAGTATCCCACTCCCGCCGCCGCAGCAATAGGAAGGACAATCGCGAAGAACAGTCCAGCTCCGCTGACACCATGCCTCCTCTCATAATCTTCCTCCCAACCAGGGCACGGCTTCGTGTAACTGGTGTAGTCGAGCTCTTGCCCGCCTTCACAAGTCGTGAGCGGAATCCTCCGGTATCCAGTGACATCATAATATTCCTTAACATTCTTATTCTTCTTGCACACCGCCGCTGGGTCCGGAGGCTCCAGACCAGGGACGGGAGCACAGGAACCATCAGATTGCTTCTCGTAGTTGTAATCGCACTCGAAATCCCTTCTTGTGCAGGAGCAATTCTGCGCGATGGCGTGAAGGTGCTGGATCTCCTTGCCATTGTAGCAATTTGCGTCGGTCTTCTTGCGATGGTATTGCGCGACGTGGCCGAAGAGGCAGTTGTCGTCGCTTAGTGGGTGTTTGGGAGACCACAGGTAGTAATCGCTTTCCTCGCCGTTCAGGTCTTTCTCAGGGTTATTGCAGGGTTTGCTCCTCTCGTCAAACCCCCGGAAATCCAGGTTCACGCTCACGAGTTCTCCCTTTATCTTACCCCAGAGCATGAACTCTCTCGAAGTATCGGAGGGAACGGTCGTGATATCGTCAACCAGCATCTCCTTCTCGGAGAACGTATGGTTGTACCACGTGAATCCTTCGTCTAAGCTGACAGCGACGTAGTCCGTCGGTTCGCCCTCCTTGACCATCACAATAATACTCCCCTGGTCCCCATACTCCCACATCCACGTCCCAAGAGCAACGCCATGCCACGTCACACCCCCATCTCTCGTAGCGAAAGTATCAGCATCCTTCTTATACCCCAGATACTCGCCCACATTGCCCGTCGCAATCATGAGCCCAACAGCCGAAGGCGAGGAGAAAGTATCTCTCGGGTCTTTCCGCTCAGTGTAGCCATGCAAATGCAGACTGCACTTCTCCGGCTCACTAGCCTTACACTTCCAAAGATCGCCTTTGGGCGGGTCTTCGGGTCGAGTGATAAGGGACCAGTCCGCGCCATCGTTGTGCGTGATATACGTCTTCAGCTTCTTCGAGCTACCGCCATCAGTTTCCTCGGGGTTGGCGACGCGGTTGATGATCGCTACGCCTTCGAGACCTTGCATCTTCTCGAAGTCCACATATCCAGGGCCGTTACGGTTGACTTCTCCAATGGAGAGGACGTAGGAGGTACCGTTGCTGTTGCTCTTGACGATGGAGCCGTACTCGCTGTCCTCGCGATTGTTCACGGTAACGTGCAAGAAGACCGCGTGGGTCGAGGAGTCGAGAACGGTATAAGCCTGCTGGTGCGGAACCTTGAAGTTACTCGGGAACTGCGCGTCCGCAAACACCTGCCCATCAATACTCGTATCGACTTTCAAGCTCTGCTGATCCTGGTCCCTGATTGCGACAACGATGTACTCAGCCATAGTAGCGAAATTGATGACATCCCTCTTCAACTCCTTCTTATGCTCAAAGAAGTCGTCCGAGCTCATGAGGCTCAGACTGGCGTCCGGGTCCTCATTCTCATACTGTTCGCAGTAAATGAGCTGATCGCTCCCAGTCCGATCTTCGCGGTAGACGAACTGGCATTTCCGCACGCTTCGCAGCAGAGTCTCCCAGTCGTTTCCATGCTTCGTCGACACGTGCGCTATCGTCTGCCCATCTTTTGTCGCACCAGTCCAGATCAACCAATCCTT
>JAKLLW010000308.1:0-40635 GCA_022814695.1 Neocatenulostroma microsporum
GCTCTACTTCTCGAGTAAGTAATAGATACTAAAGGTATACTCTTAAGTATTAGTTATTCTAGGTTTCGCTCTAGTAGCGAGAGTACGATCTAGTTAAGAGAGAGATATCTACTAGTCTAATTCTTCTAGACTAGAAAGGCCTAGTTAAAGTAAGTTAGTATATTCTAAGCGTTCTTTAAGAGCTAAGATAGCTATACTTTATTCTTACTCTAGTAAAGCGTATATTCTACTTACTAACCTAGAGCTTCTAACTCTAACTCTAACTCTTATAAGAGCTAAATTATAAAAGAAGACGCTTTAGTTAGTAAGATACTAAATAGTAATAGTAAGAAGAAGGCTCGTATTATACTTAGTTTTATTAGTAGTAATATATAAGATTAGAACTATAGTAGCTTTAATAAATACTCTTTAACTATAAATATAGTCTAGTACTTATTATATTACTAAGTCTTTAATATACTATATAGCGCTAACTATATTAGTATAGATATCTCTTATTATTAGAAAGTAATTATATACTAAAGATAACTATAAAAGCTAAAACTTACTAAAAAGTATAAGTAAAAGTATAAGTAGTAGTACTAGTAGTATAAGAAACTAGCTATATAAGAGACTCTAATTATAACTACTAATAAGAAGACTAAGAACTCTAGTATAAAGAATAGTTATATCTCTTATCTTACTAGTAAAGAAGATTAAGAGACTCTATTTTAAGAGATTAAAGATCTTACTTTCTAAATTAAATAATAGGCCTATACTTATACTACTAACTTATTAGTTAAGTAACTATAGAAAAACTAGACCTTTAAGTTAACTATAATAAAGAAGTAACTAAAGCTATAGTAATCTATACTTATTAATAAGCTTAAGGCCTATAATAATAGTAAGTAGTAGAGGTATACTAATAAGCTAAACTTAAAAAAGTAGAAGTAATACTTTAATACTATTAAGAGGTATAAGATTAAGAATAAATAATATAGTAAAGTATATAAAGTAACTTATAATCTAGTAGATCTAGAGTTTAATAAGTACTACTCTTAGCTACTTAGTAGTCTACTTAGTAAAATAACTTTAAAGAAACTATATTTAAAATCTAGAAAGTTTATATATAAGAATATATAAAACTAGATAGACTTTCTTTAGTATACCTATAATATTAATAAGAATTTACTATTTTTTACTACTATAAGTACCTTTATTACTATTAAGAGTAGCTACTTAATAACGTAACTTAGTACTTCTAATTAAAGAGTATTATAGTATACGTAATAGCTATTAAAGTATAGCGCAATATATAGTAAAAGAACTCTTAATTTACTTAAATTATTAGTAAGATTATAGATATTAATAACTTTCTCGATCTCTATAAGTACTTAACTAAGATTAGCTATAATAATAACTATAGAGATACGCTTATAATCTTAGAATATATTATACTAGTTAATCTAGAATTATAAAGTAAAGATAGAAGTTATAAAAGAAGATAGTCTTTTAATAATAGTAATAGTAATAGTAAGAATAATAAGAAGACTTATTTACTATTAATAGTAGTAAAGTCTAAGTATATAGACTAAGTAACTAACTACTCTATAGTATAGACTACTTTATATACTTCTATATAATTTTATAGCTTTATTTAACTATACTAGTAATAATAAGATTTTAAGTAATTCTATATAAGTTGTCTCGTAAAGTAGGTACTATATACTAACTTTTAGTAAGAGCGGCCTATTCTATAGGGAAGCTAGAATAGGCCGAGGTCAAACATTTAAGCGAAATAGCGGAGGGTATAGCGATTACAATAGACCTAACCTCTCCTCGCTCGTTCACTACTACTATTGAGTGTCGACTCATTAGACGAGCAGAATGCCACTAAAGGAGCTCAAGCAAGCGCCGCAACGGACTGCTACCGGGCGAGTAACGAAGAAGGCTGCTCAATCCAAGACGCCATCCTCGAAGCACATCAAGGAGCTAGGAAAGCGCGTCGAGATCAACAAGACGCCGGAGTATATGCATCCACTCAAACGTCAAGGGTTGCAAAAGACATCACGAGAAGAAGAAGAAGAACGGCGAGTGCCGAAAGGATTGCCGTCAATGTAAGGAAGAGACTTTCCACCGCGACGCGTTGGAGGATCCCGATCATTGCTTTCATGAACTGTACGTCTGTCGCAATAAAGGTCGAAATGGATCGCCGACACTGGACCGTGCGGGATATGAGTTGGACTGCGACAAGGTCGCAGCGTGGTTCAAGCCGACAAGCCGAAGTAGCTTGAAGCCGACGATAAGTAAGATACAGAAGTTCGACGAAAGTATGGAGAGACAGAAGAGCGAGAACCAACAGTTCGTTGAACTGTTCTTCGAGGACGGTGCAGCGCCGCAAGTGGAGTCCACGTATTCTGAGACTATCGATGCTATCAAGGAGCGGGTGGAGAAGGACATCGGGGTGCCATGGCACAAGGTCGGTGTCGAAGAGGTGAGAGAGTGGGAGAAGAAAGGATTTGCGAAGGCGAAGGCGGGCGAGTATATGGAGTTCACGAAGGAGTACTAGGAGAGATTTTCGAGGTTACATCAGGGATGTGTGCTCAGGAAGTAGGATCAAGACATGGTGACGTAGGACGTTGCCGCGATCTCCTCCAGCTGCTAACAGACTTGACGTCTGATGTTAGCGGGACATACTTCGCGCTTCGTGGTAGGGAACCTGGAAGTCAACTATACCAGATGTAGCAAACGCTCCACTTGTCGGGTAGTCAAGACAGTGCAAACTTCTCGAGCACTGGTATCCCCTCCCAGCTATCCACCGCATCAAGCTCGAACGGGGATATCGACAGCGACAATGAATTTCTGAGGCCGGACCTAGGAAGCTATCTGTGGACACCGCACACCATCCTCAGAGTCTGCTCATGGCTGTGATACTTGCAAAGATTCATCTCTATAATGGCTTCCTTGTCTATCCTGCTCGGCAAGTGAGCTTCTTTGAGACACCTAAAAGGGATGGGTACAAGGGTCAGCAAGTGTCTTCGAAGTATGCGGCAGTCTCGGATATCTGAGACGGCCTTCAAGGGTACTACCCGTCAGTATACTTACCAAACCTCTACCAACAATTCACGACCTCACGATCACTCTTTGAGACCGGTGACTGCCACATGGCCAGCCTTGTCATCGTTGAACCCATCAATCACCTCTTGGCCATACGTTGCGCCTTCGTCGCCAGCAATCACAGGCTTGCCCCGCTGGGTCTTCCACTCACAGTAGCGAACGACAAACACCCAACACACCATGCCACACACCTAGGAAGCGATGGGTAGAATGGTCAGCAGATGTCTCACAAAGTCTGGAGTGCTCTTAAAGGTCTGAGATGGCCTCCCTGGGGTCTACCCATCAAACACGTACCAGACCTAGACTCGTACGGAACCCTGTGCGGTACTCAGGAGCCGAAGTCACAGGGTAAGCAAACTGCTGTATGATGGTCGTCGTCGCATTGCCGAACGCATTCATAATTGCTAGCGTCATGGCGCGAACCTGCCTGTCTTGTCCGCACAGGATGTTCGCCCAAGCCATGTACAGTGGCGAGAGCGGACCGTCACAAGCAGCAAAAAGGTAAGCGACGACATGCAAGCCGAGCGGGATCTTCCAGACGACGAGACAGATGGTGCCGAAGATCTGGAGGCTGAGATTGAAGCAAGCGGCAGCAAGGCGGCAACCGGTAGCATCGGCGAAAATGTTGACAAGCATTACCATCACGATGTTGAAGCCTATGGTATCGTTAGCCTACTCCGGCGGTATCCAGGGCTCGATGCTGACCATTGATAGCTGTGGGGATGTTGTTCACATCATACAAGGACCAGTCGTGCTCCGTGTCGTCTTTGAGAAACAGCTGGAATACCGTGTTGCCGACCTTGCCGACGGTAGTTTCCCAGAAACACCACAGTATTGTCAAGGCGTATAACTGCCAGGATGACAGGATCCGGGTGAAGATGTCCCATGAGAAGCCGCCGACAGGCTGTCGATCTTCCTCCACTAGCCTCTCCACGCACCTTTGACGCTCTTCTTGCGACAAGTAAAAGGCTGTGGTCTTCTCTGGAGTATCTGGGAAAACGACGAGGCCGTAGATACCGATGACGACTAACATTCGTCAGCTGCGCACATCCGTCCACCGAGCGAGCTCCTTACTAGTGATAATGCCGTCAATGACGAACGCCCATCGCCACGCTGCTTTGCCCTTGTACCCGTTCATTCCGGCCAGTACCGCAGAGAAGATGTAGCCCCCGAAGGCAGTGCCAACGTACGCGGAATTGGCAAAGATGGCAGTCCGTTTGCCTAATTCTGTACGTTTGTACCAAGATCCGAGCACGTACTGGATACCTACGAAAGAGGTGCCTTCCAGCAGGCCTAAGAAGAAGCGGAGGACGTAGAGTTGCTTAGCGGAGGTCACTTTATAGGTCCCGATGGTGATGAGGCCCCAGGCGATTTCGCAGGAGGGCAAAAGATAGCGTGGCGGTATCCAGGTGATCAGTAGATTGCTAGGTATACCGCCCAGGATCGAGCCAATGTTGAGCAAGGTATTTGCGAGATTGAACTCGTTGCCCAGCATGTTGAGGTCCTCTTTCATACCACTGACGTAGGCGTTGCTGAGATTGGCTTCTGCTCCTCTCGTCAATCAAGCTACCCTGCGGATCCCCGAAACGGAGTGCAGTGGTCGAACGTACGATCGAGCCATTTGGCAAAGTAGCCAAGACAGCAGTAGCTCAAGATGAAGAAGTCGATCTTCGTCAGCAGCTTCTTCTCCTGCTTTGAGGTGCCCTGAGGGTACCACCAGAAGAAGGCTGGTTTCTGATTCCCGTAAGACGACTTGAATGCATCCTGGAAGAAACCCATGGTTGCACGAATTGCCCGACAGCACTCGTCAAGTCAACAAGTCGCAAGAAAGCTGCTCTTATGCAACCCATGACTGCCGTGTCACTTCGCGCACCTTACGAAGGGAGTTTACACTTAGCGAGCTTGTTGCATGATCGGCTAATGATCTCCGCGATAAGGTGTATGTACGGACCGTGAAAGCGATAAGCGTAATACTGATAGGGCAACGACTCGTTACACTGCATGACTGTGGAGATCTGCGAATACGTTTAACAAGGGCAAAGCGATGTTGCAGAAGATACACATTCTGACAGTGCTATCCAACTGTCTCCGACTGAGTATGTCGGCGACAGCCACACAGACGGTCCCAAAGACGGATGAAGATGTGCGACGCCATCCACAATAGTTGCGCAGATCGACGCAACGTAGCTGACGGAGGCAGGTGGTCTACTTTCATTCCGGGTCCACGCCAACATACCGGCAAGTGGTGAAAGACGCCGGAACTGGCAAGAGCTTCACCTCCATCCCAGAGATCGACATATCGAACATCGATTCGTCGGATCTCGAGGCGCGCAAAGCTATTGCTCGCCAAATCCACGAAGCTTGCGTCAAATGTGGCTTCTTCTACATCACGAACCATGGCGTAACGGAAGCCCAGCAAACCGACATCTTCGATACTATCAAGAGATTCTTCGCTCTTGACCACGAGACCAAGATGGATGCTCATGCCCACAAGAACGCCGCCATACGAGGATACGAGCCGCCTCTCGAGACACAGCTGGACCCCCGGACTGCGGGAGGTACAGTAAGTGCCCCCATGGTGAGGAACGCTCAGCTGACGACGGGGATGCAGACATAAAGGAAGCATTCACCATTGGTGACTGCGTGGTCGAACCCGAACAGCGCTTTCGCGGCCAGACTGGCCGAGATCCACCAGCACACATCACCAAGCCACAGAACATATGGCCAGTGTCGGCTCCTTGGTTCCGAGAGGGAATGTATCTCTACTACCAAGTCGTTTATCCGCTCGCCATGAAGCTGGTCCGGATCTTCGCTTTAGCCTTCAGCCTTGACGAGGCAGCATTCGACGGAGACTTCTCCTTCCCAATTTGGGGTATGCGTGCTCTGCACTATCCGCCTATGCCCGCGGATGCCGGAGTACATGCCAACGGTCTCGGTGCTCATGCAGACTTCAGCTGGCTTACAATGGTCCTACAAGACACCGTTCCAGGTCTGGAAGTCTTGAATCAAGACGGCCAATGGGTTGAAGCGCCTCCCAAACCGGGCACATTCGTCTGCAACGTGGGACAGTATCTCGAGCGCCAGAGTAACGGAAGATTCCCGGCAACTGTACATCGTGTACGGAACAAGACTGGCGAGAGACGTTACTCGATTCCATTCTTCCTCAGTCAGGATCCCGAGGCGACCATTGAGGTACTTGACTGCTGTCTCGGAGACCGAGAAGAGAAGCCGCCACCGACCAATGTCGGAGACCTTTACATTCGGAGAGTATTGCCTGCTCGGAAGAAGCACCCGACAAGCATCAAGTACAGAGACGTTCCGGAGAGCGAATGGCGCTACGACTTCCTGTATGCCAAATGATAGATAGTAGATCCTAACGCAGCCGTCGTAGGGCGTGACGCATCAAGTGCCACCATCCGTTCTAGTCATAGCAAGCCTTTGCAACACATACTGACCCGCTGTGATGGGCGGATATCGAGATGGGTTGTCCTTGCTGATGCAGCTCGGCAGGGTCTATGATCTAGTCAGCATCGTATCGTGATAGAAGGCTGGCACTGCAGACTGAGCGTACCTCCACGAGCTGGTCGTTGTTGATGCCAAAGAAAAGCGGCACGCTGTATCGGTCCTCACTGCCTCGACTCACTACCCGGTGCACAGTACTCTTGTACAAGCCATTCGTCCACCTCATCATCATGTCGCCTATGTTGACGATGAGGCCATCCTCTACCACGGGCGCAGTCACCCACTGGCCTGATGGAAAGAGTATTTCAAGGCCTGGAGTGGAAGAGCACAGCAAGATTGTGAAACACTGATAATCGCTGTGGGCTCCAAGTCCCATGGGTGTATCCTCTCCCGCGGGATAGTACATCAGCCTGGCGTTTCCGCTCGGATGCGTGATCATAGCGTCAAAGTAGTCTTCAGGTAGATGCAGCGATGTTGCAAAGAGTTTGCATAGATGTCGTGCAAGGCTTAGAGCCTGGGTATAATATCCTTTGATCCCAGCATGGAAGCCTGGCAGCAGACCCTCGTCGGGCCATTGGTTCACATCTTGGACGTGAGTGCCATCGAGCTGTACATAGCCGGAGTCTCCGCCGTTTGGATCCAGATAGTCCTCATAGCTCCAGTTGTAGGCTTCTTTCGTCTCGACGTCTCCGGCAATCGTGGTGGAGTCTGACGGCTCCCAACCGTAGCCGTACGGAGAGTGCTTCAGGTGGAGACGCTCCTTCTGCTCTCGCGGCATATCCTTTAACAGACGTTTGGCCTGGAGTAAGATGTCATTGCAAGAGTGTCGGTCGATACCTTGCGATGTGATGTAGAAGAAACCACTTCCGAGACAAGCAGCCCGAATCTCTTCTGCCACTTCCTGACGGGCTGTGGACGACGAACCGAATGTCGAGCCGATGTCAATGGTTGGTATGCCGAAGTCTGCTGTCGCAGTTGCTTCGGAGCCACGCAATCTCACCTCGAGGTACTCTTTTGCTCCTTTGGACGTCTCTGTGGAGTCAGCTGTCTTGACTGCAGTGGTCATGATTGGCAACGATGTTCAATAGCAATGACCATTGGCTTAGCACAGTAGGGTAGTAGAGCTTTGGTGGCCGAGGCCTTAGCCTTCTCGGCCCAGTGCTGGGTGATATGGCTAAGATAGGCCGACTGTGCATGATATTGGCGGACATCTCCGCCTGTATCTACCTGCATGAGCAAGGCGTAGAAGCACCGCACTGTCTGGAACTTCGCAAGGCACCGCTAGCATCATTGTGTATTAGACTTCCGCAGTGTACAGATACGATCTACTCAGAAACCCTGCTTCCTCCTCCACTTCTGCTCCCACCCAGGAAAGAACGGCGACTCCTCAGGCGTATGCGGCTCCCAGTCCTTCTCCATCGATCCATTCGCAATCTGTTCACGCTCATACTCCTCCAGCGCAGGAATGACAACATGTTCAGTGTGCCAGGTGTTCTTGTACTCCATTAAACTCCTCTTACCCTCCTTCAACACCTTCAACAACAGCGTGGGAATATACGGCTCATTCCTGAACTCCGACACCGGCGTGAACAGCGCCTTGAAATTGAAGATGATGGACCCAGACAACGGCAATCTCCTCAGCGTCTGCCAGTCGACTCGCAAATGGCACCTATCAATAGTGTGCGTCGGGTCTTGCGCCTCCCGCAGCTTCTCGTGCGGGTCATTCGGCGGCATGAAGAGCGGCTCGTCGATCTCGAGACCCCAGCTACCGCGCTGAATAGCCTTGTCCGTGGGCTTCTTGGCGAAGTATCTGTCCATGGAGAACTGCATCTTCTCCTTGTAATCCGGGATAGGCTGATGGATCTCGTGGAGCTTCATACCGATCTTCGATCCAAGGTTCCAGCCCAGACTACTGCAGATGATACCCGCCCGGAAGCTGTAGATGCCTGTTTGAGGGTTTCGGAGCACGATTGCGAAGTCTTCGGGCACATTATGCAGCAAGACGTGCAGTGGCTCGGTGGCGCGGAGATCAGTCTGCGTCTTCATGATGTCGTTGTGGAAGATCATCTCCTCTAGGTCCAGCCGGAAGTACTGCGGGTATCTGGCGCAGAGGAATTGCAAGCACATCTCCATGAGTTCTTTGGTAGCGATCTCGGAGCCGGGCAGAGCTTGTAGCATCATTGGGCCGTACTTCTCGAAGAGCCCTTCCCGCTGCTTGATACGCTCGGCGTATGTATGCTCGAGCTCGAGCCACCAGTCCGTCTCCAGCTTGGTCAGGGCTGTGCGAGGTCAGTCTCAGTGCACCCAGCGATTGCATACTATCACTCACACATAGTTTGATGGTACGCCCACCTGATTGGCCTGTACGGCCGCGCAATCGCTTTCGTGATATCGAATTCCTTGTACGGACTTGGCAACGGCACACCACTAAGCGTAGCATAGTCCGGAAAGTCACCCAGCCGCTTGATCTCCGACACCGTGAAGCCTGTCGCCGTGACATGGTTCGCAAGCTCCTCGGTATTCGTCACATCCGTATCCGGACACCGCTTACTATAGTCCAACTCCTGCTCTCCCAGCTCCTTCGCAGACTTGCCGAGCCCTTTCAGCGCATCTGGCGCGAGCTCTGCAAGCGTGTGACGCCTACTTGGTGGGAACACCTCGCCATACTCGGGGTAGGAAGGCTTCTCGTTCGGGGGCAGACCTTGCTTCTCTGGTGAAAGGGATCGAGGTGGTGTAAGCGATGATGCGGTCGCCCTACTCTGCCGCCAACCCAGGCGCTCGAGCACCACATCTCGCTGCTTCCTATTGAGCGCGAGAGCCGTTCCTGAGATCGCGAAGAAGGCTAGGCCTAGCGCGAGATATACGATGTTTAGCATTCTGTCGAGCTCCGTCGCTCAGGTAGAGGGAAACAGGTGTATGATGGGCTTGTATCGAGAGTGCCTGCAGCAAAGGAGTAGCGACATAGGAAGAGAGAGCATATAGAGAACGGTCAAGCTAGTAAGCTGCAATATGAGTGCTCGTCTGGACAATCCTACCTTCTTCGGGGCTACGGTCATGCGGCGCATGGCGCAATTGACGAACTGCATCACAGTCGTCCCGGCCAATGAGTGTATGGAAGCCGTCTTATCAGCAGAGAGGAGTCGCAAAGGAAGCTCCAAGGAGCTGTGGTAGCAAGTACCTCGAAACGCTCGTGGAAGCTTTACCCGAAGAGGGCTGTGTTTCCTGCTTTCTGCCTCAGGCATCATGTCTGCTTCGAGGCCAATGTGTGCAATTCAGCCATGGCGGATCTGCTGCCCAATATTCTCACGACGCTGTTCTCGTGGGTTGCTTTGTGGTTTCCTTCGTGATTGCCTGGCGCCGACATACCATCTCAGCCCTCCATCTCTTCATCCCCATCCTCATCATCCTCATCATCCTCATCGCTCACCGCAGGCAACCCAACCTTCTGCCGATACCTATGCACCACACTCCTATCCTCGAAACTATCGATAGGCTCCCACGTAGCCGTCCCGTAGCCTTTCCACTTGACCTTGTACAGCATTACTGGATCCTTGCCATAGTCAGGGCCGTGGGTACGTGGATCAGACATATGATGGCCTTGTATAGCCTCGACTTCGTAGCTGCCTTCTCCCTCATCGTCGTCTTCGCCGTCTTCGTCCATATCTTCATCACCCGCCGGCCCCGCCGGCTCGCGCTTGACTTCTCGCTTAGCCAGTGGATCACTTGAAGGCGTGGTCGTGGCTGCGACTTTGGTACGATCATGCGCATCCGAGCGCATCCCTCTTGCGTGAACCAGTGGCTTCCTCAGTGGATCACTTGAAGGTGTAGCCGTGGCCGCGACTTTGCTACGACCCTGCGCATCCGAGCGTGCCCCTCTTGCTTGCGCCACGGCCTTATCCAGTGGATCGCTTGATGTGGCCGGCGCGACGGTCATGCGGTTACTCGCAGCTTTCTCCCTCTGAACATGAGCCCTACCCGCTCTAACACGCCGCTGATACTCCTCCACGACACTCCTATCCGCGAAACTCTCAATCGGCTCCCAAGTCGGCTCATCGAAACCTTCCCACTTGACTTGATACAGCATCACCGCCTTCTTACCCAACTCCTTCGCGTGCGTCCTAGGATCAGACATGAGGTGGGCCAGTACGGCTTCGATGACCCATTCGCCTTCTTCGAGGTCGTCATCGCTGTCATCGCCATCAACAACGCCCTGATCGGCCGTCACGTCCGCTGGCTGTAGGATGGACATCATGCTATTGGGGTGATTATTCGGCTGGCGTGACGTCTCCGGAGGAGCGGAATCTGAAGCCGTAGAGTCGAACTTCGGCTGCAAACTCAATTGACCTCTACTCGCGCCAGCCTGCGATTTCGGTGTTGCCTGCGGTTGTAATAGCGAAGTGGCATTCTGAAGCTCATCTTCCGAAGTCTCCTCCTCGCTCGAGCTCCCCTGTGTAGACTTCGGCAGTACGACTTGCGCAGACCCAGATCTCGAAGTAGAGGACTGACTGTCCAGCTTCACCCGCTTAGCCTGATGCTCTTGAGAGATACTAAGACGCTTCAGAGCGGGTGACATGTCACCACCACCAACAGCACGCCTAGCAGAGGTGCCTTGCCGCTCTTCTGGCGCATTCGGGTCGTAGCGCCAGCCATACGGCATAAGCTCTCCAGTCCGCGGATGCCTCTTACGTCTTCGCCGCTTCTTCTTCTCGCCAATAGCCGACTTCACCCGCGGAGCAGCTTCTGGCTCTGTCTTTGGCTCTGGCTCTGGTTTTAGAGGCTTGAGAGGCATGAGCTCACCAGTCTCTGGGTCTCGCCTCCGTCGTCTCCTCTTGGTGACATCAACAAAGTGTGCAGTGTGGTGCTGCTGCGTCTTAGTAGCGGGGCCATCGTCTTCTGAGGACTCCAGCACTTCAGCTCCACCCTCATCTTCATCGCTCAGAGGCAGTAGCTCGCCCGTGCGAGGATCCCGCTTCCTCCTCCGTCTCTCCTTGAACTTCTTATACAACTTCTTGTAACTCGGCCGTGCTCTCCCGTGCTTCCCAAAAGCAACTTCGGCAGCTTCGGCGCTGTCTGTGCCGGCTCGTTCCTCGAAGACCTCCACTCCCCTCGACCTTGCCTTCTCCTTCCTCCGCCCCACTCTCTCAACCTCCCTACGCTCCTCCTCCAACTCCGTAATCCGCAACAGCTCAGCTTCCTGCTCAAACTGCTGATTCTCATACTCCTCCAAATGCTGAGCAGAGACATAATCCAGAACCTCATGGATGCCGACATTGTTAATCTCGACGTCGCCGATCTTTAGCTCGTAGAAAGCTCCGTTGACGTCGAGGACTCGGCCAACGATACGCGCGTTGGCTAGTGAGTCTTCTGAGGGCTTCACTGCGAGCGGCGCGTCGCTGTATGTCCGTGGTTTGTACAGAGACCTTACTGGTTGTTTGCCACGATCCTCGGATTCATTGTCACTCGAGGAGGAAGAGGTGCCGTAGACTGGGATCTCTACTGCTGCTAGGGTCGGCATCTTGGAGCCGGAGGTTGAAGATCACTTTGACGGATATGCTCCTTGGCTAGTAGGTCGTTTCGCTTGGGCGCAAGGTAGACGCGACTCTCAAGGACACGTAGAAGCAGCCGCCTGGCTTCACTCCGTATGGCCAGGTCTCAAGTCGCGCCTTGTACATCTGTAGCACCGAAGTGCGCGCGTTTGTTTGCCGTTTCGCTCTCCGTTGGGTTCGGACGGCCTGCACGTCTCCTTTTCGCTTCTCCGAGGCCGAGCTGTCACATGAAAATGAAGGACTGCTTGCTTTTCTCCTCGGCTTGGGCCGACAGCCTCACGTGCCTGCAGTATACGAAGCAGTCGTCGTTTCTCTGTATGCCGGTGTCTTCTCGGTGTCAGGATTGCCACGTCAAAGTACCCGCTTCCAAAGTCCTTCCACGCTCGTTCCACGAACCAACGGGATCTCAGGTACCCGTCATCACGGGCGACGGGCCGATGCTCGGAAGAGCGGGAGAGCAAGGCGGCGCCTGCGACCCTGAAAGCGCAATGATGTTATTCGCCCTTCCTCTTCGGCGTGCATTCGTGGCATCCACTCGCTGTCTGCCAACGCTCCTGCATTCTTCGCCGCCCTTTCACCTTGGGCAGCAACGATATCCCCCTTCAATTGCATGTTCGGTCCTCAAGATGGAGTCGCTTCAGTACGAACAGAGAGTCTCACCACCAGCACCTGCTCGAGCAAAGAGCCCACCGCTCGCCTTCGAGCCGACGTCTAACGATTCACTCGCTCCTCTGATCTCTCCCTCTCGCGTACGATCACCATCGCCGTCACGGTCACCACGGTCTATGATGGGTCTCACCAGTCCGCAAGCACCGGAGAGCGAGTTGGACTTGCAAGTGATTGTCGATCAGCAAACCAATGCCATACAATTGCTCCACGATGCGTTTGCGGCGGAGAGGCAAGTCTGGAGTCTGGAGAAGGAGAGGCTATACCAGCGCATCACTTCCTTGGAGCAGTTGTTGAAGACGCGGGATCATTACAGGTGAGCGGAGCCACGACCGAAGCCATTGGCCCCATACTGACACCGGACTAGCCCGGCAAAGTCACCGATTATGTCGCCTACGAACGGCGGCGGCAACGGCAGTAGCCTCACATCGCCGCAATCGAGAGCCATGAGCAACGCACAGCGCTTGCCAATGATAGCCGAAGACGAGAACCTCTCCCCTCTGTCGAACCGCCGGGAGAGTGCGCCACCGTCTATCGAGATACCCGGCAGACCTCCCATCCCCAACATCCTGAACGAAAGAGCGAGCAGATCGTCGAGAGGAAGCGGAGTAGGAGTGTCCTTTGACGGCGAGATCAGGATAGATGAGATTCCCGTCTCGCCGCCTTCAACTGCAAAGCCAATGTCGCCAGTCCCATCAAGCTACCGCACACACGCTGGACACACACCATTGAAGGCGCCAAGGCCACCGACACCGCCATTCCAGAACTTCACCATGGACGGTATCGAAGACACGCCCACGAAGAACAATACACACATCAATGCCTTCTTGACCAGGCGCAACGAGGAGGACGAAGAGAAAGAGCTCAAAGGCCCCCTAAACATGCCAGAGCTCCCCAACAAGCCCGACGACACAAACTTCACCATCGAAGCCTTATCGAAGAGGTTGGAGCAAGTCTCCCGTAGTCCGGAGGAAGCGCGCCCAGCTATCTTTAACCAGCCGAGTCCTGGTATGATCTCGCCGGCTGAGCTTACAGATGAAGCGCTGCAGAAAGAGGTGCGGTCGGCATCGGAAGTGCTATCGCCGAAAGAGCAGCCCACCGAAGTCAATGGCATCAAGTTGAAGAAGAAGGCTAGTACCAATTTCGGCGCGCCTTTTGGGTCTTTGGGAGGTTTTGGGGGGCGGAAGCTGTCTTAGAGGGGCAGGAAGTTGCATTGGGAGGGAGTCTCTGGGGGATCTGGGTGAAAAAAGCATCTGGTGTGGAAAGTGTTTGGGATGGAAAGCCTTCGGGACGAAGAGCAAGCCTCACATAGGCATTAGAGGGAGCATAACAGGCGCATGGTAAACCGGTGGCAGACCAGTGGAGCGCCCGCAGATGATACCCCCTGATATGGCTGGAAGAGCCGGAATAAGTTATACTTACCCTGATAGATGATGGAACAGACATCGCAACTTCTACACAGAGTACTTGTCATCATGTCTCTGCGGCATGCTGATTTGTATGATAATACCCTCAACCGCGTGGCCGTTGGTATGGTGCAGTATGGTAAGTGAGTCTAAATGATACCACATCATACCAACCAGAGCAACTTCCTTACCGTTACAGCCACGATCACCGTTCCCGAATCAGGCATCGGCGACAAGGTAGATGCTGAGGTCGGTCCTAGCCTACTATAGTTGGAGCCGATGATCTGCTTCAGCAGAGTGGTCTTTTGCCCGTGGCTGCGCCGAGGCCGCTGCCGATGCGCGCTGGAGTGAAAGCGTTCGGTTTCCATTCGCATTTGTATGGCGCTGTAGTGTCCGAACTGCCTCCAATTCACCGGGGATTATTGGACTTCACCGCCAACGACCACCTCCGACCATCACCGCGATTTGACTGGGAAGCTCAGTGAGGTGAACAATGAGCGGACTCATCGGGTAACGAGATTGCTCTACTTTACGTTATGGATGGATCCGCTAATAGCTATCTACGGCCTTGGACGATGAGAGTGCAACCGAAACCATTTGGCCTCATACCGCAGTCTCCGCCAAGGCAGGGGGCAATGGAGTGAAGCAGACGGGAGGCTTGCCAAGGAATGCTCGCAGCGCACAGGCTCGACTTCATCCCTTGCTTCGACCTCAATCAGCCTCCCACACCCCCACATTCTTGTCCTGCAAGCACTGTATGCAACCACTATAGAGTCACAGTGCTTGCATATCTTGACGCGCCAAGATGGTGCTCCCTTGACTGCCCAACAAAGGTAAACAGACTAGATCCACGCACAAAAGCGTTCCCTTGCCCGCCACCTCGCTTGGTCCCACAAACTGTGACTGTGAGCGAAGATGGATTCATGCAGGAACCTGGGAGGGATGCACGATACGAGACACCTGTCGATCTGGATTGGGAATCTGCTGCAAGGCACAGATGTCTTGCAGTGATGGCTGTCGACTTGGTCGCTTGACTGGATGGATTAAGCAAGAGGCTTGGTGGTCAGGCGGAGGGCGGTCCTTGTGCAGCCTTGAGATAAGTACATCCGTTCTTCTCCTCCGTTCAATCTCTTCTGTGCCATCCTGCAGATCAGCTAGTCTTGCTACAGTTGTTCTCTACACAGTCACTCGTTCCCAGCTCCAATACCCAATCAGCAAGAGCTATCTACACTCACTACACACCCCGACGAGCAAGCAAGCAAGCGAAGCAGTACCAGCAACGATGCGTCTCTCAATCACCGCCCTCCTACTGGCGGCAACTACTACTCTCGTCATCGCAACACCAATCCCCTCAGACTTCAACGACATCGAGCGCAGATGGTCAGAAGGGCAGTCAGAGGTATGTCCGCTAGCCAACGTGCCTGGCTGCTATGTCCTCGCTTGGGTGCAGGACATAGTCACGAGGGTATGCCGGCATTGCCGTCACTGTGCGGCTCATCCCACTCTCCTACCTCACTACTAACCTCATACCCAGGCCCAAATCCACGCCGCACACTCCATCCGAGAAGCCACGCCCGCATGGCCGGTCGTTCGCGCAGCAGAAGTAGAGGCTTTCGATACTACCACTGATGAGAGGTCGATGGAGCGTAGTCGGAGGAGGATGAGGAGCCAGAAGAGGAGTAGTGCGACGACGAAGCAGAAGTTAAAGGAGTTTTTCAACGATTTCTTGCGCAGTCATGGCGAAAGCAATTTGATCAGCCGCGAGACGACGAGCGAGGCCGAGGAGGCGCCGGTGTTGAGGCCGAGGAGGGGCATGAAGTATCGCTTTACTGCATGAGTCTTGAGTTGTTCGCTAGTCACGTCGGGTTTCAGAGTCCAGCGTCAAGGAGTACTCGGGGTCATACTAGCATGGGAGCATCAGCACAGTTCAACTACCGACGAAGACTGCTGAGTCAATGATGATCGACGAAGCCATGGGTAATTGATCACTGGGGCACAAGAGCAAGTAGCAAGGCGCAAGTGCCGTTTGAGTTGCATCTTTGATAGATATAGTATCCCATCCTGTACGCCAGACGTGCGTACCTAACGATACCCTCGTTACCACTCCACGACCACATCCAGCCTGCAGTTACACCCAGCCTCGAGGTCTCGAGAAAATTGCCCCATGCCGTGCTCCATGGTTTTTCGCCCTCGAACGTTCAGCGAAACGGAAGGACAAAGGTCGGTAACTCGCAACCCGTGTACTTGTTCCCACAACTCTCCTGAATCGTCCTCACCTCGGACTCAGCCTCGTGCTCATCCTTCTTCCTCTGAAGCTCATCCTTGTACTCCTGGATCTCACGAAGTCTCTGCGCACCATCCTCCTCCACCTCACGCATGATCTTCTTCGCAGCAACGATGACCCGGGACTTCTCGTCCTCTACGGCTTTTGTGACGGTGTTCGTGTAAACGGTGAGTAGTGTATCGGCATTCGCCATCTTCTTGGGATCACCGCTGTGGATCAGGCCCTCGACTAGTTACAAGTCAGCATCTTGTCGAAGACTTCAGGATCTCTCGTTAGGGTCTCGTCATACCGCCGTCAAAACCCTTTCTGGTATTCAGCTGCTCGAGTTTGTACTCGGTCTTGATGGTTGACAGACGGTTCGCCATCTTTGGTGTTGTTTGATGATGACGAGCAGTAGTGGGCGACGACCGGCGTTGGTAGAGTCTGGCTGCAAGTGGGGAGGTAGACTTATATGTTGCCTGGAACTATCATTCACTTCGATGAACGTGACGTCCGAGCTGCCTTGTGCAGCAACACTAGTTCCTGACCTGGTCTGGTACTCGCATCATCGTTCGCGACCCACGCATTCACATCCTCGCCTCGTACCTTGAGCAGAGACAGTCTATGTTGGTAAGCGACATTCCGGAAGCGGCAGATGAGCAAGGTCACGGACTTGGAGCATAATGGCGAGTAGAGAGGTCTCGAAGTCGCTACTAGAGAAGAATAGTATCAACCGCAATGCGAGGCTGGGGGCAGTCCGCATGTTCGCACATCTTGGATGCCTGACACCGTGTTCACCACCTGAGCAGCCTAGCAGCTTTCCTTGTATTTGAGTCCCATCTCAACCATCTCAATGCCATCCTCTACACGGCCTTTATCAGCAAGTTTGAGTTGTTCATGACCTAGCCTTCAGTGTCCGGATCGTCAGAGCCCAAGCCCTCGAAGTCCGTCTCGATGCCGTAGTCGACCTCTCCATCGACTGTATTGTTCTCGGTGTACGGCCGCGGCGTACCGGAGCCGAGTGTCATCTACTCGTTCTGCAACGGTTTGCTGTGTGTGATCCTGTTCGTCTGACATATGCCAGCTATGGTCTCAAAGAGTGACTGTGAGGTCGAGGGTCGTACTGTGAACATGGAAGGGTCATAGTGCCAGCACCTCTCGAATACCAAAGCGCCTTTGTGCTACTGTGCCGTCTACTCAGCACCGGAATGCTACTTCTTCCCAGGACGTTTTGGGGGCACTCGTTGCTGCCCATCCTGAAGTCGGGATTTCCGTTCGCCCTCCCATCGAACGAAGAACGCGGATGCCTCCAAGCCAACGTACTCATTCAATATTCTGCATTGCCGAATGTCATCGAAAGGCTCCAGGTGTGGATTCCTGGTATCGCCATATTCGAGATACACTCTAGTCTCCTCCGGCAGCGAGAGAGCCCGCTGCATTGATGTCCACACTGTCCGGCACGCTTCCTGGTCGACTGGATCTGCTAAAGACGTATCTTCTGGTGCGGAATCTTTTCGATGCTGCTGTGAAAGGGTTGCGATTGAGTGCGCACCGAAGAGGTTATTGCCGATGAGAAAGCCGCGACGATTTGGGGTGCCAAAGCCAGGCAAATGCATGCAGCGAACCCGCATTCTGCCCACTACTACAGATTCTCCATCGGCCGGGACTTCGCGCAGCTTGGTCTCGAAGGGACTGTGGGCGCCGTACTTCCTTTTCCACATTTGCTCCATTGCCGAGACCGTGCCGTCGCTGAACACTTGTGGTGGCCAGCCTTGCGACTGGGAGAATTGCATCCTCAAGTACCATGTAGCAGACTGTGGAAGACTTGCAGAAGATTGCGTCTCGAGGATGTAGTCCACGAGATACTCTTGCTTCTTGACCAAGGTGACGATGGCATCGGCGGCTGCAGTGGAGATAGTGGCGCTATTGGCACACCGATCGCGGACGGCATTGATAATCACGCAGCGATTCGTAGATGGATCCGCGACAACATGCTGCCATGTATGTGTCGAGGGCACGAAGATGTTGTGTACAATGGGCGGTTTGTTCGGTCCGTTCGTCAGGAAGAACGAAGTTCTTGCGGGCTCCATGGTCGGCAGAAGGCGACTGGACTACGCCAGAAGGTCTGTAATGTCAAAGTCGTCCTCTTGAGCGCGAAAGATTACTTTGAGATACCCGAACGATGGCGAGAACAGGTCTTGGATGAGTGAAGATGGAAAGTATTCCATAGACCGTCTCTGTGCCGCAATCCTAGTCGCCGATGTGATCGGCGACCATGCTGATCACCGCTGTAGCTCCCGAGGAGCCCTTCCTTGACCGGGACATCGTTGCGCTCCCACAAACCTCGCCGTTCGAGCCCCGAGGGCTGTTGACGGAAGACGTTGCCGTTTCATCCTCATGATTGCAAGTCGTTTTTGACCTGCTGAAGGCCTATACAGCGGCACGATTGTCGCCAACTTACTTGGAGAACTTGATGGCATACGTGTGAATATCTCCAAGACTTCCCGTGGCCGTAAGGCACCTAGATGCCAATTCAAGAGCTCCTTTCCAGTATCAGATGGGGGAAAAGGCCATATCACCAAGCCTCGTTCCCCTGCAATGTCATGTCTCCTGCTGGAAACAGATCGAACCAGGACATATTACTGTCGAAAATCGCATCCATGTCGAAATCGCTCTCGTTGGGAAGCGGGTTTGACAACGACTTGGGAGCTTGGAGAGGCCTGAATATGCCATTCGCAATCCTGTTGAGATGTCGCACAACATCGAGTGCAGTCGTCCAATGGCGGCCCATGCATTTCAGCACGCCTGTCATTAGTGCGACTCGGTCGCGGTGCTGCATGATGCAGTTCTCTGCATGCGCGGAGCAGGCGGAGAGCTGCGCAATGCACCCGAAGACCAGGCTGCAGATGAAGAGCGGCGAGTGCTTGCCCACCGGTAGGCCGGCGAGATCCGATAACTCTTTCGAAGCTGTGATTGCTTTCGTGGCGTGCTGGGCTGACGTGGGTGAAGCCTGAGTCATTCGCCCTGCGCAGGCAATTTCAGTCGCAGCAGATAGTGTCAGTGGAAGTTCACTTCTCGGAAAATGCAGAATAATGCTCGCAGTGTAGATGAATGCGTGGGCTTGTAACATCATGAGGTCCACATCGCCGAAACGGTCGATAATTCCTACTTTGGCCAAAGGTAGATGGAGCTTCCAGGCGGCGATAGCATTGTCCACTGCCTGGATATCATCCGGGCCATCCCTGTCCCCATTCGAGACCGCGAGGACCCGACCCATGATACGAATAGCTTCTATGCGGTAGCAGGCAGAGGCAAATGGATGCTCGGCTTCCGCGAAGAATCTCATGTCGAACTTGTCCAGCTTTTCGGCCTGTCGATGCGTCATTCCTACACGATACGCGCTCTCTTCGCATGGTAACTCCGCAGTCAGCTCGACTGCATTGCATCTGAACGTAGCCTGTCGGTGCAGAGCCGCGAAGTACCCGTCGACCAGAAACAGCTCCCACCACGTTCTACGAAGGCTTTCTTCAATTAACGCATCCTGCATGCCATGTGTCGAGGCGTAATCGATCTTGTTCAGGCCGAGCTCGATTGCCAAGTCCACAGCTTTGGCTAGGATGCAAGCAGCTTTCGCTCGTTCAGCTCCCGCGTGGAGGCATATGGCATACAGTAGCAGGGCCTGGACTGCATGCGCTGAGCGCTCCGGTACCGTGCACAGGGATGAGTCCGTCGCCGCTCGCAAGGAGTCAGCCGAAAATGCCGAAGTGTACTGGCTACCAATGAGCTGAACCACGAGCCTTAGGTAAGCTGGATATGGGTGGGCGCCGAAGCAGCTACGAGGAAGCAGCAAGGGGTGACTGGGGTGAAAATGGAAGTAGTACATGTTTGCTAGGTGCTCTTCATCGTGACTCGTGAGCGTTTGAGCTGGTGGTAGCGAGTCGAAGGCCGGTAGACGACCGGAACCTGTGCCTGGCTGCAGGCTTGATACAATGGCTTGCGTCGGGTTCGGATTGATGTTCGTCAAATCGTCCAACGCATTTGACCCTCGTGGCACGGACGACGGTGTAAGCGGTGATCTTGCTAACGTAGACTGTTCCTCCGGCTGAGCGAACAGTTCAGGTAGTTGATTTGCAGGGATGCTCGGAGCGGCACTGCTGAGCCTGGTTGTGTTGGCCCGGTAGCCTCGTCGCGACGGTGTGTACTTGCATGAAAGTCCATGTTTGGCGCATCGCGAGCAGGACGGCAACGTCGCGTTGCATTTCAGATGCTTCTTCCTGCACTCAGTACACGCGAGAGCTGATGGCCGCTCGTTGTTGCGCCGCTGACCAGGCGAAGAGTTGTCGGCTGCAAATGCCATAAGTTAGGCTTTGTGGGAACGGTGGTGTTGGAAAACGGGATGAGGCAACTCAGGTGAGAGGTCCAGACGGGACACCCGACCTAGAGGAAAAAATGTAAGGTAGAACCCTTCCGATCGTACTATACACTCTAGTAAATTACAGTTAGTGTAATTGAATACTCCCCTAAGCGGGGGAGAGGGTAGAGTTGCCGCTCAACTACCTTGCTCTTTTCACGATCGCAACTCGTTTATAACCTACGAGCGACCGGTATAACTGCTTAATGATCTCAAGATTATCTAGAGAGCTTGTCAAGATCTTTTGAACTATCCCCCAACACTCTCGTAGCTATAGGATACCCAGTACTCGATACGAGCGCTTAAGGAACGGTTTGAATAAAAGAGAAGGGCGGCAAGCTCTGATGTCAGCGAGCCTCGGGGAGTGCCAGTCTCCACGGTACGGGCTCGCCCGACAATTAGTTCGAGACGATACCTTTCGCCGTCAACAACCCACCTGCATCAAAACAACGGATTGGCATGGAAGAGTACAAAGGCATCGGGCATACTTATCATGCCCTTGATCTGACTCTACGTATAGCGAGCTGTGAGCACCAGAAACGAGCACGATGTTGGGGATGCGATCAATGCTCGTAGTCGAAACGGGCAAGCCATTTCCAATCTGGTGTTGACGACAGCAAACGTATCGCCAGCTGTGGGTCGGAGGAACGAGTACATCGTCGGGGACCCGATTGATTCGCAGTCGACACAGGCAGGCTATATCCGGAGCAGTGACCCTGACGTGAGCCCATGTAAAGCGAGTCGTGGGTCCCAGTATGACTGCGCTGTCGGGGATGCGACCGACACCCACCACAGAGGTTGAGACACAGGCAGGCGAGATCTCCAAATGGGTGACCTTCAGGAGAGCCAATGTATAGCCAACTGTGGGTCTCAAGAACCAGCGCATTGCCAGGGATGGAATCGATGCTCGCGATGCAGATTGAGTTCGACATACGCAATCCACCTCCGGATCAATGGCCTTGATAAGAGCCAAGGCATGGCTAGTGAAGGGTTGAAGAACGAGCACATTGTCGGGGACGTGGTGGATGCTCATTGTAGAGGCTAAGCTCAAACTAGCAGGCCATCTCCAGGTACCCGTGACGTGAGCTCACCTATAGGCAAGCGTAAGTCATGTCGATTTGTCTTCAATGAATCAGAACAACACCCCCACGAGAGGAGACAGCATACCAATATTGCGGACAGCCAGGATGATCATCATACCAACCAGTACGAAGACGTCTTTATCTTCGCTACACTATGTTCAGTGGAGTGAATGGAGATGCGTGGAATAGAGATCATTTTGACACCACTAGATATGCATATCCTTCATCAGGTATTCATCAGGTAGCGGAGTACCTATCAAGGCCCAAACAGACAACCCAAGTCCGACAGCAGCTGATGCGCGATCCCGCAATCCCGCAATTTCCATACCGCATTGATCGCTCTTACTTCTGCCACCAACTGTTGGCATCTAAGGAAGAGGCAACATTAGCGAAGAGTTCCACGCCGGATGAGACCTATACTTACTGGAATGGATGTCATGAGGCTGTAGAGCTTTCCGGGCCTCCGCCTTGGGACCATGATGGACGCCATGTGTGGCATTACGCTTCGCCATCGCCTCGTCGAGATCGATCTGGTCAGCGCTTGTTACCGAACCCATTAGGACAGGATGGCCCAACGGAAACTGGTGACCGGCATCGACCTGCCAGAAGTGCCACGTCTTGCCATAGAGGTGAATGATCTCTTGCATAGCCCGAAGCTCGGCTACCTCCCACTCTTCATCTGTCTTGTCGGCAGGCTTGGGAAGAATGAGCATTCCGGACTTCACCTCGTACTCGTGGGAATGCCACAGCTTCTGCTCCTCCGGATCGAAAGACTCATAGACGTCCTTCGGGACCATATATTCCACGCCGATGAGCTTCGCATTCTGCTCATGGGAGTCGTAGATCAGACACTGGCGGAGGTCTCCAAAAAGTCAACGAGTTAGCCAATGTCCTTCAACGGTCTGTGTGAGAGTCCTTGTGTGAAGCTGTGTGCGAGGGAGAATTTGGGTCTTGACTCCGAGGGTCGGTGACAATGGAGCTTGACGCTTCTCGTTTACTTCAAGAGATACTGGAGCTCTTATGTCGGCCTTTGGATCTCTCATAGCTACATGAGTGTTGAGAGATAGCCGAAGCCATGCTGACAAGTTCTCCAGATAACCTTGCGACCATCAAGCAGCTGTAAAGGTCGCTCGAAGGCCGAGAACGAGATGGAGCTGGACAGAGCATACCTTTGCGAACATGTGCGCAGTAGTGCGTTGCTTCAACGTAGCGTGTCGTACCTCGTTTGGCCTCATCCGCGTAGATGTGCACCGCGGTGAGGAACTCGTGGATGCTGCGGAACGGCTTGTAGTCCTGCTAGCACGGTTAGCTGGCGACGGTATCTCATGAGCGGCCTCCACAATACTGACTGGGTTCGCCATATTGTGTCGTGTTTGCTTTGATGTTTGCTTTGCACTATGAATTTGATATGGCTGGATAGTGGACGCGGTCGAGGGTTAAGTATTAGAGTTCTCTGTAATCGTCGTTGTTCTTTCCGACTTGTCCGCGTGGCAACAACGTATCGATCGCCGACCTCGGCGTGAGTATACTGACATGCATTGTACCTGCATGTTACCTTGCCCTCTCCGCGAGGCTGAGAACCATATCAGATAGCCCCCACATGTGGTCCCCGAAAAGTTCGGCGACTACTTCCCACCTCGGCGACCAACCCGCATGTCTGGCAATCCTGCACCATACATCTGGGCACGCATCTTCTTGGTCGTACACCTTTCCCAGCCTCGCTTTGTATCCGACCAAGCCCAATTTCCGTCAAACCAGCACCCCTACACCACCACACTCCAACCTCAACCTACAAATAACCATGTGCAAAAAATCGACCTGTGGCACATGCCGTAAGTCCATCCTACTCCACCCAACACAGCAAACATCACAGAAGTCCCCACTGACACTCACCCTGAACAGAGAAAGCCACATGGTGGGGCTGCGGTCAACATGTACGTTTGATCCGTCCTCTGGGACGGTGGGCAGTCGTCTAAGACACATGGTGATCTTGGTACTCATGGTCTCCAGGTACCAACAGTAATGAACCCAATCGCCGAGAACGAGCGCTGCACTTGCGAGCCAAAAGTCGACAAAGAAGGCACCAAATATCCACCTATGGGTCCGAAACCTGAGTGAGTGAGTTCTACGTGGACGGTGAGTCCCGGAAGGAAGCCTTGCTTGCTTCCTATCGAGAGGCAATCTGAAAGCTAAGGACGATCACTAACGAAGGCTGTTGATAGCTCGGCTTGTACAGTGCAGTAGTGACCCCAAAACCAAACTCAGGGAAGAGGGTGGCAATAGCAAACAAAAGCATCTTATGCTTGCTCTCTCAATCAGATATCTACTTGATACAGACACACCCAGCAAATAGCAAAACGCAAACGCAAAGCGCGTACCCATTCCCTTATCCAAACTCTCGCAGTCAGTTGACAGTTCCCATGGTATCTCGTACAAGTAAGAAACCCAAACCAAAACACATGTGATCCAAACGCCCGCCTCGCCACAGAAGCTTGTGTCTATCCCAAATCTTCCCACCACTGAAACGAGAACCAGTGGGCGCCCGAATGAAGCATCAGATCATATCAGAGAATCTCATCCTCGTCCTCCTCCCTAATCCTCAAACCCCCTTCCACCTGTATCCCCTCCCTCACCCAAGGCGTCTGCTCAATATCTTCCAACAACTTCCGTCCCATCCTAACCTTCTTCAACAACCCCTCCACAACCTCCTTTGCCCCCTCAAACCCCTGCGCCCTCGCAGGATCCCATTCTCCATCTCCGTCGCCGAAGCGACACCAGATCCAGTCACAGCGCGCTATGCGGTGGGTGTTGCGGCTGCGCTCAGGTTTCCCCGGCGGAGCATCAAATGGAAGTCGACCTTCCATGAGAGCATAGAGTAAGACGCCTAATGCCCATGCGTCGGTGAGTCGGCCATCATAGGGTTGGCCGAGGAGGATTTCTGGGGCAGCGTAGTCTTCACTTCCGCAGCGAGTGGTTAGGAGAGGTGATTCGGGGGGTTGAGGGATCCTTCTCGAGAGGCCGAGGTCGGTCAGTGTTATAAGGGGTGTAGAGTGCTTCCTTGGGTCGTCCTTTATCTCCCTCAGCGCTTCTGTGGGTAAGTTGACGAGGACGTTTTCGAGCTTGATATCGCGGTGTACTATCCAATGGGTGTGGAGATAGCGGACGGCTGAGACGAGCTCGGCGAACATCCTTTGAACCATTGCAGAGGAGAGGACGTCTCGTTTCTGGCTTGCGAGTTCGAAGAGATCGCCGCCGGGACAGTACGTCAGGACCAGAAGCGCGCGGCTGGGAGTGTACTCGCAGGCTTTGAGGTGGATGAGCGAAGGGTGTGAGACAGATTTCAGCATCTCCACTTCCCTCTTCAAACTCGTCTCAATGCGCTCCTCGTCTGCGCCGCCTGCGGGTCCGTGTTCCACGACCTTGACTGCGACCAACTTGTGCGGATCCAGCATAGGCTCTATCTCTGGCGTAGGATGGGCGGTTATGCGTTCGCGGGTCGCTAGCATGACTTTGCTGAAAGTACCTTGACCTAATTGCCGCAACTGCCTGAACTTTCTCCGCTTGTTGTGAATACCACAGTGGATCTCCAGATAATCGGAGGGCGTGCCGTCTTCTAGACATGGTGGCTCTTCATCCGCTTCGTCGCTTTCGACTACGCTGCTTGTACTTGCCGGTGGAGTTGGAAGGGCATGCGGCCCGTCGGCTCCGAATGCCGATGCATTTGTAGATGCGGAGGCAGGGTCTTTTATGAGACCTCTTTGAGCCGCGAGGAAGGCTTCCCGCTGCATGGTGTATTCCGCTGCTTCCATACTGGCTGCATCTCCTGGCCCGAAAGTAACGTGCCGGTGTCGGGTATTGGTGAGGGCTTCGGGGACGAAGTCGGAAATGCTTCTATTTCTCCCGTGACCCTTGCTTGCAGCGCTTGCTTGGGCATTCTCGTGGGCAGCTGTGGCATTGGCCATTGCGGCTTCGTGGACCAGACTGCCGTAGCCTTTCCTCCTCGTAGGTGGTGAGGCGGGCGAGGCTGGTAAGCTGGAAGGACGGTTCGTGGGCGTTGTGTCTTCGGCTAGGGAGCTTTGCCGGGAGCGAATTGGTGTGGCTGGGCGGCCTCGTAGCCATGGTGTAGGCATGTCGCCGCCCACGAGCGGAGATGGGAGAGGTGTGAGGTCGGACATGGCGGCGAGGTAAGGTGAGGGGAGAGTGCTGCCTGGTGAGATTGAAGAAGTCATGCTGGATGTCGAGAGCGTAGTACGTAGACTGGATCCAATCCCAGGGATCTGCACAGGTGAGGTTAAGCTCTGGTGGAGTCCTGCTTCAGTCTGGACTGGTGTTTCGTATATGGTTGGTGTCTCCCTCATCCTCGCGAATCCCACAGCCGTAGGACTGGTTACGTTGGTCATCAAGTGTAATCCAGCTTGCGCAGGCGATGCGTGCTTCTGGTCTCTATGCGGGAGCGGTGGATGTATTGGTACTATCGCAGTGTTGATCGTGGGCAGTGCACCGTGGCTGCTTGTCGCAGCATTATTCTGCCCGAACGCCTCCTGGTTCTTCAATTCCAGCACCGCACGTTGCTCTTCTGCGATGCCACCAAGAGTTTCTGGCTGACCATTCGCTCTGGTATCTTTGCTATCCTGCCGTTCAGGAACCAATCCCGTCGACCCCTCACCGCCGTTCCCAGCCTTGTCAGAGCCCTCGTGTTTACTGTCCCCGCCAAATCCTTCCACGGCCTCTTTTTGTTGACGTTCGTCGCGGGCGACTTTTAAGTCACTAACAACAGCAGAGCCACTCATCATGCCGACAAATCCCGCAGGAGGAGTGCAGCAGCTGACAGGCGCCTAGCGCAAAGGCGCGCTGGCCGTCCAAAAGTGTAATTGTAGGATTGCTCTTTGCCTTTCCTGCACCCGGGCCCAAGCGGTTAGCGTAGGCTGGAGGATTGCGGCCAGACTTCTCTTAGCGGCAGATCCCTGTCAAAGTTCAAAAGGCAATCCGTGCTTGCCTATCTCGATTATCGGTCTGCTCTTTTGGGTAACCGAGAGGGCGTGGCGCTGAGCTACCGGTAGATGCTGGGCGCGTCGCGAACGCGTGAGCATATCGCATGACATCGCATCGCAACTCTTGCCTCTCGGATATTTCTTACAAATACACAGCAATCGATCATGGCGCAAGCGCAGTCTTCCAGGCCCAACAAACGAGCAAGAATCGATCACCAGGACCATGACCTGGCCACTATCGAAAGCAACGCGCTGAAGGCGTCCCACGAGGCCTACGTGGCGGCACTCAAGCAAGGCTTTGCAGAACAGCTCTCGGCGGCGCGAGAACGCGAAGAGAAGCTACTCTCGAAGATCAAGCGCAGCGATGCCATAAATTCCAGGCTTGCCGAGAGACTGTGCCCAACGATCGACTCCAACGACGAAGACCCATGGCCAGACCAATTCGAACATATGCAGTACGTCCTCGCAGACGGCGGACACGGACAGCGTCTTGTTAAGCTTGACCCTGACCGGCCTATGGAAGATTTGGTGGATCTTGTGGTCCTGCTGTGCGGGTGGCGCGAATCGAGCATTGCGATCATGTATGCGGGCACACGTATTGAGGATTACATTGACGATGAGATTGTATGTTCGGCAGATTGCTGTCTGCGGAAGACCATTCTGACATTCGAGATGTGCAGTGCCCACGCAAGGGTGGCAATACCTTTACCTTTCGTGTCTTGGAACACGGAAGGCTTGTTCCCGAGGATCGAAGACGAATAGTCTTTGCCTCCTAGGGAGCGGCAAGCCATCGCCCATGTACGGTCTGCCAGGACCACCGAGTACCCTACTGACGTGATTCTCTCTTCAAATGTTAAGGCCAGGCTGGACGATCACACATGGACAACGAGAGCAGCCTGGAAGCGTCTGTGATGATTTCGGCTTGACAACTCATGGAGTAGCCGCACTTGAGGAATGCTTCTGCCAGCACCTTGACGATGTCGTTGTTTTTGATGCCAAGCTTGTGCAACACTCAACTCAATCATGCAAAACCATCACTGCTCAGCTTACATTCTCCCGGGCAATCCTCGATCACCTTGTCCTGGTACAGACACCTCGAGCGTCGGACGAGTGCTCGCGGAGCCTCTGTAAAGGACGGCGGTGGCATCATGGAAGGTGATCATGGGGCGTGGAAGCTGTGTGCTGTGGCTGAGCGGATGGGAACAAGCCATGAGTCGTCCTTCATCCTGATTTATTGCGAAGAAAGAGCGTAGCAAACCATCTGAACGGGCCTATGTAGGCCATACTCCTACAAAGTTGAGACCCTGGGTATGTACATCTAACGACATTCGTATATTCCTCGAATAATCCTGAGTTTAGAATAGCAGGTAGACTATACCTTTCTGCGGCCCTCGGGTATTGATCTGAAGGTGCCAGATTCGAGATCACTCAGAAAGGCATGATCTGAGCGGGGCTACAGTCCTACGAGGTGCTGCTGATCACAGCGACTGTGCTAAGTGGGGACCGCACATTTGTTAGACGCCGGCGAGTGAACGCGAGTGATAAGATCGACCGCCATAGGTGACTCGCTTTCAGGATGTCAGTGAGTTTGGGCAGATACAGAATACCTCCGAAGTGAAGTCGAGTTTGATCCAGGCCCGTGCGGTGGCGCTTTCACATGTCTCTTGGCTTCGAGCGTTTGCAATCGCACCCCAGGTATTTCGCTCTCTCGACTTACCTCCGAAATCTGCCTCTATCAACATCTTCGACCAACATCCACACGTCAGCGACAATGGCGGCAACCACCGACAACCTCGTCGAGGACCTCGACAACTGCAACATCTCGTCTGGCATCTGCACGCCCACCACCTCGAGGTGCGAGACTCCAGCTGCGTACCGCTCGAGGACCCCTTCACTCGCCAACGAAGGTTACGATGCGCACTCGTCGTACTGGAGGATCCTGCGTGAGGAGGCCAGGGCCGAGAACAGCACCCCCGAGGGAGAGAAGAGGGTCATCGTCATCATCAGGGACGCACACGACGTGGACGGACCGGGCATGTCTTTCACTCTCGGCCTGAGTAACACCTTCAAGAGTGCCTTCAACGCCTTCAAGTCCGCCTCGTGCAGGAACTGCAGGCCGAGCGATGACATCCGCTTCAAGGTCCAGCAGTGGAGGCTTACGGATGAGGACACCCCTCGCAAGGTAAGCTCCAACTCCTAAACGTAAACGAAGCGTAGCGTTGACATATTTCACAGTTCGGAGTCTGGCACAATGACACCATCAGTATCAGCGCCTTCTCTAACGGTCCGGGCCTGCTTTGCACTAAGTGCAAGGCAATCGGCTACCCTACCAGCCACGGCGAGCGCCTTGACGCTAACAGCCCGTTCCTCTTGCACGCCACGCCGGCACGCCCTAAGCTCATTCGCTTGTTGTTCAAAGACGTAAATGGGAAAGTTACGGGCGTCATGACTACGAACACCTACAAGCTCAAGCATGCCACGGGCGACTACGCTCGCCGCACCGAGTGTGATGTGCGCTCCCTCTACTTCTTCTACGAGGGGGAGGCGATTGCGGCCGAGGACACTCCAAAGGAGGTGAGTACATCTTTCACAAGACTGGCTTCATGCATTCATGTGCTGACTTCAAGTGTAGATGGGCATGCTGAACGATGCGGTCATCGACGTCAAGATGCACGTTTGGGGTGCTTGAGCATACATTTCGAATCCCACGATGAGGGTATGGCATGTGCTGAGGACGACGAACGGCACCTTCACCTGGTGTATCAGCATACAGACAATGCAGAGGCTTGAGTAACGTTCAGGTTCATAGGCTGGCGTGGTGAGAGCAAGGCTTGTGCGTTGGAATTAGCGTGCTACGTGTACTACTCGCATCGCAGCTTTGTGAGATGGCTTCGTAGATTGCGTATGCAAAGTCTCCCTATCATTTTCATTTCGCTCGCCGCGACCAGATGCTGGCATCAAGTCAATACCTACTTCCTTAAGAAACGATGAACGGCAGACCCGCAAGGAAACTCTATCTCGTTGAGAGCAGAGCTTCTCAACAGCCGGAAGTCAACTACAGTGTACCTTCGTGGCAAGGCAGTGATTGGGTAATGACAATTCTTTCCACTATTACTCCTACATCGTACAAATTTCAGCGCAACAGCGCCAAGCAACGAAACCAGCGCTCTCCTTCTCAAACTACTCAAGGCTCAGCATAGCCAAGCGCAAGAAGCACAACCAATGCATCATCCCCAAAGCTATCATCGCCGCACCATGTACTCAAACGGCCCATCGCTCACTTGTTCTTGCCCATCGTACCCTTAACCTCCTCAAGCTGCGTCCTCAGCCCATGCACCATCTCCGTCAACTGCCTATTCGTCAACTCCATCTGCGCCATCGTCGGCGAGGCAGCAGGGCTCGGAGACTGCCCACGACGGTAAAAGTCATGAGCCATACTCGTAGCCACGCGGAGGCGGTTCCTCCCCATCGACCCAGAGTCTTCACTGTGGCTTCCCGTACCATCAAAACCGCGGGCAGACGGTGGCGGAGAAGGCGAAGCACGCTGGGCCTCGATGGAGGTCAGGCGCTCATCGATGCGGGCGGTGCTAGCGCGCACCTCCTCGCGGAAAGACAACAGTTCCTCGTGTTGCTGCATAGCCATCTGGCTCACCCTGGCAAGTAGCTGGTCCAGCTGGTCGGTCGGCAGAGCCGGCAGAGCAGGGGCAAGGTCGTTAGCCGCCTGCATCGCCAAACGCTCGTCCACACGAGCGTTCGTAGCCCGCATCTCATCGCGGAAAGCTGCCAGATCTTCATCGCGCGAAGAAGCTATCTGGCTCACCATGGCGAGCAATTGATCCATCTTATCGGTCGGCGTGTCCGCGCCAGGCTTCTGCGGATCAACGTCTGTGCCGGAATCATGGGCCATACCCTGCACCATCTGCGCTTTCTCCGCCATCTGCGCCTTGTGCGCCCCGATCTTGCTGTAGGAAACGCGCGATGAGAATGTAAAGACACCCGTCTGGGGCGGCGTGGCCGACCCCAGCACCGGTGCCGTCTCTAGCAGATTCTTGCCGCTGCGAGTCGGCGAGACGGAAGTAGAACGGTCCCTGCTGCGAATGCCTAGACCAGCGTCGCGCTCCTCGGTCCCAGCAGTCCTGCACTGATCACCCTTCTTCGGCGGTGGAACGTACGTAGTAGCCGGCAAAGTCTCCCAGTAGTGCAGCGGGCTTGGCACAGCGCTCGGATGATTGAATGAACTTGGCGAAATCTCGTATGAGTCGCGATGATGGTCGCCGCTCGCAAAGATGCTGGCGTCCGTGATGGAGTGATGTGGGCTGTTGCTGTGGTCGCGGGAGTGAGTGTGTCCGTGACGAGGGAGGTCGAGGTTGGGAGTGGCGTCCATATTAGGAGTGTTGGCACCGAGCTCCTTACCAGGTGGAACACTAGTCTCCATGCCTGCTGTCACCAGATCGCCCGCAGTGGCCAATTCGCTGGCGGTACTGAGATGAGCCTTCAACTCCGGCGTAACAGATGGGTCGTTTGCAAGATCCGGATAGCAAATGTCAATCGTCCTACGACTGCCGCCACTAGCCGAACTATTCTTTGTGCGATGACTCTTTCTCTCATGCTCCTCAGACACTCTAGGCAATTCATCGATACTACCCCAGTTCCTCAAACGCGGTGTCCTTCCACCCACACTGTGACGGCCGAAATCTGTGACCGAATACATGGAGGGCGAGTACGTCATCTCCGGGCTCTTCGGAGCGTGGTGATTGTAGTGCGTCTCCTCCGGCATGCTGAAGCCTTCCAAGGCGAGGCCGTCGTAGCGGGATTTGAGCTCTTCGAAGTCGGAGACCTCCAGCATCTCAGGAACGACGGAGGCGTGGAGGGAGTACATGCTAGGCTTAGTGACGAGTCTAGCGTTCTCCTTGTGCCCATAGCTGCCGAATTTGGTTGGGCTGATGCGGTCGCTTGTGCTGACCATGCCGGTTGGGAGCTTGGATGGAGTGCTCTCTTGCTGGTGGAAGGGCACGCGGGTGGATGTGCGGGGCTCTGTGCTGTCTTTGAGCTCCTTCTGGTTCGGTGGCGTGTTCTTAGCTGGTGGTGTTGGTGGCGCGCCGCCGTCGATGTACTTCAAACTCTGTGTGCGTTGAACGGCGCACCTGGGCGCGCCTTGCATGCTGTACCCCCCATTGTCAGAGAATGTTTGCGAAGGCACGCGCTTGCCATTCACAATGCTGTAGTGCGTCGGATCAGACATAGCTGTGTGCGCAGTCTGTGGCGTCTTGCCCAGCGAGCTTCCGCTGCGCGGACCTTCCTCCGGTGCAGTGAAGCCTGATCTGCGTGAGGACATGCTGCTGTTTGTGTTGACATCAGTCACTTCAGCAACTTTGCGCGACGTAAACAAACCCCCTTTCTTCTGCTTCGACGACGTCCTCACAAGCGTAGTCTTAGACGGTGAAGCACCAAGCACCGCCTGCGCCTTCACCGGCATGTTCTCAGCCTCATCCACATACCCATCTGTGCTAAGCGCACTCATCGATGGCGAAGGCGTCCCACTAATCTTCGTCATCCGCAACTTGTCGAAGAAACTTCTCTTCGGACTCTTCTGCCCCTCATTCTCACTCCCACCAACCTCCTTCTTCGGCAGCGAAACCCTTGGCTTCGGTTTGCGCGGCGTCCCAGCCCCAGCCTGCCTCTTCGTGGAGGCGAGGTAGGTAGCCATGCCCGTAGAAGCAAACTCGCCGCTCGCAGGCTTAGGCGTAGGCGCGAAAGTCTGGTACACCGGCACGCGCTCCTCCTCACTGTGGTCAGAAGCCTCATGCACCATCTGCTCTCTCCGCTCCTCAATGATGCCGCGCCGAGTCGGCTTCGCAAACCGCCCATCTTCAGGCATGAGAGCGAGCGGTGGCGAGGTTGTAGCGGCGAGTGGTGGTGAAATGGTATGCTTGCCGGCGTTAATGAAGCCGGACATGGTCGTCATCGTAGACTCGCGAGGATCGTGCGCGGTGTTGCTGACCATCAGCCCGCCAGAGATCTGGTTCGTCTCGTTGCCAGAGACGACGTTCCGAAAAGCAGGATGAACCTGGCGTGGGTCTTGCGCGACGTTGTTGATCATAAGTCCAGTCGCAGGAGTGGGTTCGTTGCTGGTCGTCCGAAACGCCGGGTGAATGTCGCGTGAATCGTTGCCAGAGCCAGCATTCCGAAAAGCTGGGTGAACCTCGCGCGGGTCTTGCGCCTGATTGATTCCCCTACGCCCGGAGAATCCGGAGAATCCGGGAGCTGTGTTCACCTCGTCCCCAGAGCCGGTACTCCGGAAAGCAGAATGTTCGCGTGGGTCTTGCGCCGTCTGGCTACCACTCCTCGTCCGAAACGCAGGGTGAACCATACTCGGAGGCTCGTTCGTTTCACTACTCCCACGATGCGCCGCACCCCTCGGCGGCGGAGGTGTGTACCCCCTCCTCAGCGCCTCCTGCTGAAAAAACGCATTCCCCTCATACCGATGCCTCTCCATCCTCGCCGCGTGCTGCGCAAAAGCGTTAGGTCCCGGTGTAGCCTCCGGTATCCCCGGAAGTGTTGGCGGTTGTTGATGATGCTTGGGAGGGGATGCGGGACGCGAGGTGTTGTTTGTTCTGATAGGCGGCATCTTGGAGATGCTCTGCTGCTGGGGAAGGGGTTAGATGATTCTGGTTCAACCAACAATCAACAATGGGGAAAGATGGGGACGATAGCGAATGTTGATGTTGGCACAATAGCTCTGCTCTACAATATTGTTATTGAAGCTGTCGCGTGTATCTTCTCGCTTCTCGCGAAACTTGCTCTCTCGCCGGCGTTGCACCGGAGGCGAAGGTTCTGCTCTCTGTTTGTCAACAAAAGCGCAGCTTTTTCCAAGCGAAAGCGGCAGGAGCGAAACGTCATCGAGTGGAGCTTCGGATGTCAGAAAGTTGTCAACTCATTGAACGTTGCACAAATGAGACAAGAGGGCTACGAAGGACTTCGGTAACCAGCTTAACTTATGAGACGCCTACGATGCTCCCATAAAGCGCCCAAACGCCTCACGCCCAGCTGCTGAGCTCCATATCGCTCCGCTTGAAAGTTGCCAAACTGCCGGCTATAGCACGACGCAACCTTTGCCTTTCCCTGCACGGACATCACAGTCAGCTTCCTCCTCCACCAAGACCAAGCGCGATGATGGAAAAGACTTACTCTTCTTCCCCGTCTTCGCCACCGGCGGCTCAAGCGCCGCAACAATCGCCTCATCAAACACATCCTTCAACTTAAACTGCGTGAGCGCCGAGCACTCCACATACTTCACCGCACCCAACTCCTTCGCCATCTTCTCCCCATCCTCCTTCCTTACGGGCTGCATCTTCTGCTTGGCGAGCTTATCTCTTACCTGCGGGTCATCCCTCAAATCCGTCTGCGTTCCCACTATAAGGCAAGGAACACCGGGGCAATGATGATGGACTTCTGGGAACCACTTTTCCCGCACGTTTTCGAAGGACGCGGGGGAGGTGACGGAGAAGCAGACGAGGAAGACGTCGGTTTGGGGGTAGGAGAGGGGGCGTAGGCGGTCGTAGTCTTCTTGGCCGGCTGTGTCGAAGAGGCCGAGGGTGTAGGGTTCGTCGCCGATCCTGTGTATCTACCGTGAGTACTCGGGTAGATTCCTGGGAGGTTTGGGGTTCTGGAGACCGGAGACTTACATCACCGTCACGGCATAGTTGTCAAAGACTGTCGGGACGTACTCCGAGGGGAACTTGTTGGTGGTGTAGCTGATGAGGAGGCAGGTTTTGCCGACGGCACCGTCACCCACTACCACGCATCTGCAGCACCCGCTCTGTTAGCATTGTGGTTCATTTCTCCTGCGCCGTGTCCGTCTTTCACTTTATCCGCCAGCTCTTGTCGTAGTCGAGGTTGAAGACTTTGTCCTTTGTGCGACGCAGATACCAAGGCTCGTCCTCGCCCTCAGGGGAATGCAGCGAAGAAGGCATACTTTATCGTAGCGACCACCATTGTACTCGGTATCCCACCACTTCACTTCTGCTTAATGCAGCTGCTCTTTCGCCTGATCGCGACTTCACCCCTTCTCACTCTTTCACAATGTGGGAGTCGCGTTCGTGATGGAGGTTCTGATACCGAAGGCAGGGGCTATCGTGTTGGTGTTGCGCGGTAGAATTGTTGTGTAGGCCTACAAGGCTCAGCAAATGCGCACACAATGGCACGCGAAGCAAGCGCTTTGCCGCTCACTTCAACTGAAGTCACGTCCTTCGCGCTCGTGAAACTAACACAAACTCAGGGTCCCGTGTCTCCCAATGCTGTACCGCTGTACCTATCTTCCCTTCCGCGTCGCTGGACGCACCCGGCGCAGCCAAGCCAAGCCTCTTCTACCGGAGTACGTACTGTTGTCTCCTGCCTCTCCTGTCGTCTGTCGTGTCCAAGTCCAGCGAGGAAATAGTATGGTACTATACGAAGGGTAGAATTGAGTGGCGTACCGAGTGATTTGGTGGTGAGGATTAACGAACGGAGAGACCTGTTTCGAATTCTTCGCGGAGGGACGAGGCGACAGGGAGCCGTCGTCGCAGAGCTCTAGCGCAGGATGCGGTCTGCAAGGTCTCGATGTTGACAAGGGCGGAGGCGGCAGAAGCCATCCCTGAAACCTGAGGCATCAACTTCAGGAGCAGAAGACAATCACATGAAAGACACAGCATAACGGAGGTTACAGGCTGTGATATAGATCGTATACTCGTATGTCCAACGCC
Organism: Neocatenulostroma microsporum; assembly: GCA_022814695.1. Classification (NCBI taxonomy): domain Eukaryota; kingdom Fungi; phylum Ascomycota; class Dothideomycetes; order Mycosphaerellales; family Teratosphaeriaceae; genus Neocatenulostroma; species Neocatenulostroma microsporum. The sequence continues at coordinate 35,665 of JAKLLW010000308.1, forward strand.
GCTATATGCTAAGGGTATCCTAACCAATTCGGCCATCATCGCTCGTACGCAGCATCATCACATAACGCTATACAATCAAGCCGTCTTCCTCTGCTTCCCATTTCCAAGCAGCGGCTCAGCAGCAGCTGGCTTATCGAGTCGCCCATGCCCATCCATTTCATCATCATCATTATCATCGTGTCCTACACTCTCCTGACTCAGTAGCCGTGCCGTAACACCACTACTCGGTCCCGCCTCTCCCTCCCCACCTCCATGATGCAAATCCCTCAAATCCGTCTTCCCAATCACCACACCCTTAACATGCTGCTCAATCTCATCCAACCTATAATCCCTCATCCCCAAACTCAACAAAATACAAGGACTGGCCACACAAACCGCCACAATAAGTATCTGCGTCATAGTCTCCTGATAAGCCCGATTAATCGCTTCCCTCGTCGGATCGCCCATCGGCCAGCCATTAGCCGCCAAAGCTATACTCCCGTAAATCTCTCCTGCGCGATCTTGCGTCTCCGGAGGGAGGTAGAGAGCTAGTTTGCCAGGGACGTTGGAACTCCAGATCGCGCCCGAGATAGCTGACCCGACCGCTCCGCCGATTTCGAGGAGGGTGAGGAAAGCTGCGGTGGCGGCAGCTACTTCTTGATGGGAGGCTGAGGCTTGGACACCCAATTGAGCAGGACCATGACACATGCCTCCTCCCAATCCGATTAATATCTGCGCTCCCACGATTGCGGATAAGGAGGAGTTCTGCGTGCGGTAGAAGACCATCAGAATGAGTCCGATGACGTAGATGCATGCCCCTGCGGTGACGAAGTTTCGATAGCGTTTGGTGTATTTGATGGCGAGGGAGACGAGGATGGAAGAGATTGTGGCGGTGAAGGTGAAGACTTGGATGATGTGGCCGGCGCGGGTGATGGAGAGGTCGTGGACGACGAGGAGGTAGGATTGGAAGTAGGGGAATATTGAGAGGTAGAAGGCCACTGTTGTATGTTAGCGAAAGACTGCCCCCAAGTCCAAGAGGTAGGGAGGGCTTACTGAAGTAGAAGAAGGCGAATGCAAGCCCAGATAACACCGTGCGATTCTTGAACAGTGCTCTAGGGAAGAATGCTCGTGGTGCCAAAGTCTTGCTTCGCTCCCAGAATGGGAATGCGACCACGCATAGCCCGCCGAAGATGAGCATAGCCAGGATGTTGGGGTTGTTCCAAGATGCCCGCGATCCAATCGTCAAGGGTATTAATATGAGTGAGAATCCAACACAGATCAATAGTAGTCCAACAACATCCAACTCAAACCAAAGACTCTTCGCCACCTCCCACCTCGTCTTCCCTTCAAACGGTGACGGTGGCAGAAGTCCACGCTTCGCCGCCTTCCGCTGATTGAAGCAAAGCGCCAGTGCCAGAGGCAAGAACGCCACAGGCAACACCACAGCCCAGATAGCATACCCCCATCTCCAATTCAGATCTCTTAGTACCTTGTCCGCAAGCGCCGGTCCGATCCAAACATTGACGAGGAACGGCACATCCGGCAACGTAACAATAAGCGCCCGATTCAACAAATCACTCGTATCCGCAATAAAGATCTGCACCAAAATCTGCAACCCCGTCTGGCCAGCCGAATAAAATATCTGCGCCGCCGCATACGTCCTTACATCCTGCGCAGCGGCCTGTTGCACATAGCCCACCACATAGATCAGCACACTTAGAGAAAAAGCCTCGAATCTCCCGAATACGTCGGCTATTTTCGACATAGGCGGTTTGACGACCGAGAGGACTACGCCTTGGACTACCAGGACTGTGGAGACGAGGGAGTGCGCGGAGAAGGCCGAGGTGGCGTAGATGGTGAGGTTTGTGGTGGTTTGGGATTCTAGGGAGGTGGCCCAGGCTGTTAGGGCGATGCCTAGGTAGGCTACGTAGAGGCCTGTGGGTGACCAGGTTGAGGCGATCGCTTCTACTCGTTTTACGCCTGCTTGGGCGGAGGAGTGGCTGGAAGGTGTGTCCGGGCGGGTAGCTTCATCGTCGTCTTCTTCCGGGGAATTCATGGCTGTCGCTGCATCTGTCCGCTTCTCGTACGAGTTGCTCGTGTGACTGGGTTGGTTTCCAGGCGCCGTGGTGGCGGTTTCGCCGGCTGTGTTACTATCAGATCCACTGTCCTCGTTCGTGAAAGTGCCATATTGATGCTCGTGAGCCATAGTGAGATAGTGATTCGTTCATAAGATGGAACGAGTTATCAGATCGATCAAACGCATCAGATAAGTCGGGAGGTGGGAAGTCAAGTGTGAAGTAAGCCGGCTTGCCGGTGGGTGTGGAAGTGTAGGACCCACGTACCGTACCACTCTTCGAGCTATCGCGGATCTGGCCGAGCGACTTCGCTCCTGCGGCGGTAGGCGCGATTGGGCATGAGATGCGTTGGAGTGGGTGTCTTTTTGGAGGTAGAATATCGGGCAAATGTCCAAGAGCTGCAGCGTGCAGCAAGTTGAGCAAGTTGGGTATCGACGGTGTCATGAGGCGGCAGCTGGAAGTCCGATCATCGGACCATCTAATCTGATCCGAAGCCACGACTCGCTAAGACTTCAGAGCGTGGGTGACAAACGTAGCCGCGTTTCCAGCACGCATTCCCATCAGTCGAGCTTTGTATACTCCAGCAGACCCCCGAAGGACATCTGCGACTACGTAAGAAACGGAGGCTCCATTGATTGTGCAGCTGCTGGTAGACGGATGTGTCGCCTGCAAGTGGATCAGCAATCTTTTGCGCCTGAGGCTGGAGCGGTAACGAAATATGTCATTGAGCCTTGCAAAGCCCTTACTACTCTACCTCATTCTTAGGCGCCCTACAAGTGTCTCTGCCTTAAGCAGAAAATTCGAGGCTATAGAACTTGCGGAGCGCCTAAAACCATATAGTAGATAGTCTCCTATGTTCTATAGATTCTAGTCGTCTAGTCTATACTAGTCTATACGATTGTTTTAGTATACTACTATTAATTATAGCAATATAAGTTTTTAAGTTAACTATACTTAATACGTTATTCTAGACGATAATCGGAATAATAATACCTTACGGTATAATACTACCTTACTACTACTATACTACTACTACTACTACTACTACTACTCTTATAAATAATAGATTATAGTTCTTACTATACTACGGCTAGTATTATAGTTATATTACGGCCCTTACTTATAGTATAAGTATCTTTACTACTCTAGCTCTTAAGTAGTACGCTTATCTTAATAAGTATACTAAATTCTTACTCTTATAATAGCTAAGTTAATACTACTAGAGCTAGCTAACTACTACTAGTAGCTCTTCGCTCTATACGCTAGTACTAAGATCCTTATAAAAGACTTCGAGCGTTACTAGCTATTTGTATAGAACGTCTAGCTCTAGTATAGTAAGACCGTTACTAAGAATAGTAAGCTTACTATATAGTATTAGTATTACTACTATACTAGTAGTAAGCGCGATCGTACTTAATCGATAGGAGCTAGTAACTAGAAGCGCGAGTACTTCGACTACGACTATAAAGGTAGTATAAAGCTAATATTTAAGCCTAGTAATAGTTAGTACGTTTACTTAGAGCCTAGTAAGCCGTACGACTACTCTATAGATAATATAGACTATCGTAATACTAGCTTTAGTCTTAAGATTATTGTTCGCTTACTAATAGAGCGATTCGAGAACGATACTACTAAGGTCTACGCTTATCTTTAGTACGGTAAATACCGTAGGCTCTTTATAGAAGTCGAAGCTTAGTACGTCGATAGTAATAAGTATAATAGCGCTATTAGTAGGTATAGTACGTTAGATACGAGGCGCGTATTAAGAGCTAAGAATAGTAATATAGCTACTTAGATTTTTAGCGCTTATAAGAAGCTAGATTCTAGTAGTTTTATTAGCTCTATTAAAGGTAGAGCGCTTTATAGCTAGTATATCTAAATAAAGGATAGTAGTAACCTTCTAAGAGGCTTTATCTTTATAACGAAGTAGTAACTACGTTAGTTATTCTTAATAGGCTCTAGCTTACTCTTTCTAATAGATACGACTTATAAAACTAACAACCTAAGCTAGAATCTCTTTACTATCTACGTACGTAACGCTTTCGGCTCTTAGATACCGTACGACTATATACTACTCTCTTATTAGCGTACTATAATAATTAGCGCTAGATTAGTAGTACTTCGATAATAGGCGCTACTCTAGAAGCTAGGTTTCTATATTATTAACGATTTAAAGAGTAAGTAGCTCGCTATACGCGGAGTCTTTAGTAATATTAAGCTACTAATCTAATAGCTACTCTACTAGCGCTACGCTAAGAAGGTATTAGTAAAGTACTTTCTAAGTAAGAAGATACTAGTCGTATAGCGGAGACTATTTAACGCTATATATATAGCTTAAAGCTATAAGTAAGTCGCTCTCTCGCTCGATAAGACTATTAAGTAGTAAGAAGCGCTTAAGCTCTCGAAGAGCGAGCTAAAGAATAAGACCGACTACCTACGTAAGAACTAGTTAGTAGAAGACTCTAATTAATAGGCTACGTTTATACGCTTAGAAAACCCTCTATTACTCTAGATTCGTATAACGTTGCTACTAGAGGGCTACTATAATACGCTAAAGGTTACTAATAATAGTAAGGCTTAGATACTATAGTATTTACTCGCTAGTATCGTAGAAGACATACTAAAGGTTAATTAGTCGTTATTATTAGTAGCTCCTTAATCTAAGATCGCTCTTACCTTTAACGTTACTATAGTCTATACTTTAAGCTTCTTCTAATAATACCTCCTTCTATAGATAGACGACAATCTCTTCTTTAAGACAACTCTAAAGGCTAAATAGATATAGAAGACGATATAGTTCTAGTAGTAGAAGTACGGCGTATAATACGATACCTTTAGAGCTATAAGGAGTCGTTTAGTAACTAGTATCGTCTACGAAGTATATAAGAGATACTAAGGAGAACGCCCTTTTAAGAAG
>JAKLLW010000309.1:0-40617 GCA_022814695.1 Neocatenulostroma microsporum
AGAGGAATGGGCGAGCTACGATGACGGATACATAACGTGGGCGGATATCTTCCAGAACATCGTCTTGTAGGTGTCGGGAGAACCTGGCGATCAGCTCCAGAAGCTCCCGCTAACTGGCTCGGGAACTTCAAGCTCGGCTATTATGACATACCAACGATTGAGTGGGAAAACAGTATGAAGATGCCGTTTACCTGGCAAGAAACGCTGATACAGACTTCCCTTGACGTGGATGCCACGGAGTTCGCAGGCCCACTGCTGGTAAGTCCATCACGATAGCGATAAGGCCCATATCGACTTTACTCTCGGCACGGTGCCTGGGCTAATCCACCGCTACAGTTGATGAACGGCGAGTACGAATTCACCGTCTGCAGTGGCTACTGCCGTGGTGTGACAGAAGAGCCTGCACGGAGCATCTACCTGCGACGCCATTTGAATCGTACATCATTGAAGGCTGTCCGCACGTCGTACAGTTCTGCAACAGTATCCCTACTGCTTATGCGAAGGTAGTCTCTTTTTTGCATGAGAACGGCTTCTAGAGAGGTGTTAGCAGGCCCGTGAGTATGCGCCGAATCGGGCACGATTACGACGGCCTCTTTCGATACCAACACTTGTGGGCTTCTGGCTTCTAGCAACATTTTGAGCTCCTCCCAATATCTCGGCAATGCGTCTCAGCATCTGAGCCACGTGCATGACCGCAATCATGACCGCAACCAGCAGCGGGGCTCTCAGTAGGACAACGACAGCCCGCGAGAACGTATCCACCTAGTCTCGAGCAAACACTGGTCCGCTTCATGCTATCATGCGGTCGTTCCATCGTCCACCCATGTCGCCCAGACACCCCAAAAGTCTTCCCCGCAATGCAGTACATATGCATGCCTGGAGTACTCACGCCACGCCTTGAGATCCTCGGTAATACCTTGTTCCCAAGTGCGATCGCGCTCTTAAGACGCAAGATGTATGCGTAGATCCACTCTCAAACCTACCACAGCAGCCGAAACCTTACAACAGAGCCGCACCGTTGTGCGCACGGACTACCGCCAACGATTACTTCTTACCGAATTCGACCATTACTTTGATTAAGACAGCAACACCACCACCTAGGTCTCCGACCCTCACCGTCTGTGCCTTTGAGAACAGACTACCCAACGATGGACGAGAAAGTGCATTAGGCTCCGGCATTTGACATGCCTGGCGCAGATCAGCTCGAGAATCTCTCGAAGACGATCACCGTCGATACTCTACACAACGATGAGGGTGTTCGAGTATTGGCCAACTATAGCGGCGACACAGAGTGGTCTGCACTGGAGGAGAAGAAGCTCGTCCGTAAGATCGATCGCAGGTTGCTGTCCATCTTGTGTATCACGTATGGCCTACAGTACTACGACAAAGCCATGCTCTCGCAAGCCGTAAGTTGTCACCTTCCTTTCGGTCTGATGCGGCACGCTGAAACGATACAGGCGCTTTTCGGACTGAGGACAGATCTCGAACTCGAAGTCGGTATCCGTTACTCACTATCAGCAGCTATCTTTTATCCTGGCTTCATCTGCGGCGCATGGCCTGCTATTCTCCTGGCTCAGCGCTACCCGATTGAAAGAGTCATCTTTGCCATCGTAGCGCTCTGGGGTAGGTGCCATACAGCCGTCGATCCTCATCTTGCTGACACAGCGTAGGCGTTTGTTTGATGTGCACTGCTGCTGTGACCAGCCATCAAGGCTTATATGCGCAGCGCTTCTGCCTCGGACTGCTGGAAAGTGGTGTCTCACCAGCTTGGATGCTTGTCGTTGGAGGGTGAGTGGCATCTCCTTGGTCATGCTCCCGACTCCGGCTCACGTCTTCCGCAGATGGTACAAGAAGCAAGAACAAGCGCTGCGTATGGGCGCTTGGTATTCTATGACGGGCTATGTCTCGATCGTGAGTCCACTGATCAACTACGGACTTGGACATATACACGGTGCTCTCTCGCCTTGGCGGTACATGTACCTCGTCGCCGGCGCCGTGTCCATCCTATGGGCCTTCGTCATCCTGTTCCTAATGCCGCCCGATCCTGTCCGAGCGAAGAGATTCTCCGAGCGCGAGAGGTACATTGCCGTCGCGCGGATGCGAGCCAACAATACAGGTGTCCGGAACACTCACTCCAAGATTGAACAAGTATGGGAGCTGCTTGGTGATATCAGATTCTGGCTCTGCTTTATGATGGCGCTGACGATGCTGGTTGCCAACGGACCAGTCTCAACCTTTGAACCCATCATCATCAACGACCTTGGCTTTAGCGGACTCAACTCGTTGCTGCTCATCATGCCCGCAGGATTCGTGATCGGAACAATCGAATGGACTGTGCCGTACCTCGCGTACAAGTTCAAAGGGCTGCGAGCGTACCTGATTATGGCCACCGTCTGCACCACCCTGTTCGCATCTTTGTTGCTCTGGCAGCTTCCTCAGAGTGCGGTTGGAGCGAAACTCTTCGCCGTCTTCATTCTGGCTGCCTATGGCGGAGGCTATGCGGTGCTCATGAGTCTTCAGATTGTGAATACTGCAGGATACACGAAGCGATCTGTAGGCTCCAGTGGGCTTTTCGTCGGGTACTGTCTTGGTCAGTCAAATAGCGAGTCCCCACCGGATGTGTATTGTATGTGCTGACGCAATGATCAGGCAACTTCATGGGACCGCTTGTCTTCATTGAGCAAGAGAAGCCATACTACACCACTGGCTGGGCTGTGACTGTAAGTCATGCCGCGAACACTGTGTGAGCTGCGTGCTGACACCTGAGGTTGCTACGTCTGCCGCATGCATTGTGCTTGCGTTGGTCTATCGATTCGTATGCGCATCGAGCAACAATAAGCGAGACGGGGCCGGAATCGCAGAGGCGTTCGAGCATGCATTCGAAGACGACCTCACTGACAAGAAGAACCCACAGTTCCGCTACACACTGTAGGAAGGCGAGACCGGGATCGTGGGACGTTCCAAGCTTCGGTTTGCTCAGAGGTATCTCAGCTGGAGGCTGCTGGAAGACTGCACAGTCTTGCGGAACAGGCCCCTCGCTTGGTAGATACGATCAACCTATCGAAACGCTGTTCGAGTTCGGGATATAAGACAGCCTCCGGTGACTCGTTTCGAGTAGTGCTTAGTCTCTCTTCAACCCAACCTTTCCGATCTTTCTGAGCCCAACACTTCCGATCGCACAGGAAAGCACCATGCAAGCGAACAGCGTCCAGAAACTAGCCCGATAGCCCTGCATCAATGCTTGCGGTGACCCTTTGTCAACAAAGCCTGACTCCTTCGTCACCGTCACGGAGATGACAGAGATGGTCGTCAGCCCAATCGAGACTCCCAGTTGCGAAACCGTATTGAACACAGCCCCTGCCAGAGCTTGCGTATGAGATGGGAAGACATCCGAAACCACCAAGAGTCCGACTGTGAACATAACATCACCGCTAATAGGTGCAAGAATCTGTGCGAAGAAGGCGTCGTACCAGTAAGGCCAGCGAGGATTGATGACAGCCATGAGCAGCTGAGCGCCTGCTGTAAGGCCGCCTGAGATAATTATGGCGTAGATGCCTGGGACTTTGTCGACTATATATCCGGTCATGAGATTGATGCCCGCGCCAGTCAAAAGGTTTGGAAGTAGGCGAAGAGAGGCTCCGAGGGCGGTGGTACGTTGTACCTGCTGGAAGCTAAGACGCAGGCAGTTAGCATCCACCTCTATCGGCAGATACAGTGACACCACTTACAAGAGACTCGCATAGGTTTCCATTACGTTTTGGACAGCCGAAGACAGTAGGACGATAAGGCAAACGCTTGTGAATGCGGAGTTCTGCCAGAGTTGATTCGGGATCAACGCAGGTTTACCGTGCGAGATCTGCCGGCGCATCCACCAAGCGAAGAATGGAAGCAGAGCAAGGCTCAGCAATAGCAGCACAATGTTGCTTGGCGTTTTGATGCCGTCGATGTCGGCGGATAGCGCACTAAATACTCGTCAGCTACAAAGTGGAAGGCAGCCAGAACATTCACTTACGCCAGTACGTAGGAGAACATCGCAAGGGCGCCAGATGCAGCTGCTGCACCCACCCAGTCGATATCCGTAGCCAACCGCTTCGCTATCACTTTGTAGGTGGGCGACGCTGGAGTTGGCGGCAAAGCCCAGATGCCAACCAGGAACAAAAGGAAGCATGCAGCACCAGCCGCATAAAACCCAACACGCCAGCCCACAGTATTCTCGAGAATACCAGCGAGTACCATGCCCACCGAGAAGCCCAGGGGCATGGCTAGGCCAAGACAGGCAAAGCTGATATTCCTAGGTCTGCCATTCTCTACCGAAGTTGACACAATCGAGAAGGAAGACGGGACCGCCATGGCGCTTGCAATGCCTTGAATAGCCCGGAACATGATGAGCTCAATCCCAGTCCTTGAGAGTCCACATGCCATAAGGAAGACCGAGAGGAAGAAACAACCGGCGAGATTGATGGGTCTTGGTCCAACGACGTCTGCTATGGAGCCTGCTACGAGCAGACATGTGCCGCTCGTCAGATAGAAAGCGGTACTCGGCCATACGAGCAGGTTAAGAGGTAGCTGAAGATCCGCGGCTATGGCTGGGAGGCCAACTGTGAGCAGGCCAGTGCCAAAGCTGGTGAGGAAGGCGATGCCTGCAAGCTGAGTGATGACGATAATTGCGCGTCCTTTGGGTAAGATGCCTGGTCGCGGCTCAGTCGAATGAGTTCCTTGTGCGACCGGTATACCAGATATGTGTACGGCTGCAGTCGACAGTGTGATTGGAGTGAATGTTGACTCGTCAGCGCTCAACGGCTGGAGCTCAATGCCGGTCTGCGTCGCCATACTGTGAGTGCTTTGTGTCAGTATTTCAGTGATTGAAGAAGTTTAGAGACTCAGCGATAAAGTGATCACTCGAAGGAGCCGTGCAATCTCCACGCCCTACACAGTCATAGTACTAGGCCTGATTTGGCCGCCATCGCGCTGACACACCAATGATGAAGTGATGACTCGAAGGAGCCGTGCAATTTCCACGGTGATCCAACATCGTCTGTAAGTGCGCCGGCGCCGACTGCCTAAGCAAGATCAGTGTGCCCAACAGTAGGGGGAGGCTAGGACGACTCCAAGTGCCATTCCATGCACAAGGATGACCATGGCAAAATCGCCGCAGCAGCTCAAGCAGAATCCTCTACTGGGGCGGAATGCAACAGTAGCGTAAGGTCGTATTCGATTCGGGAGTAGTACCAGATCGCCATTGGAACGCCAAATCCCAGTTTGCTGACAGGCGCCGGCAGTATCGACCCCTGACGTTGAGTACAACAGCAGCACTTGATCCTACTCAACTCGAGACAGGCAGCAACATTCACCACTTTCCATGTATAGTCTCGCAAAAGGCTCGTCTATAGTCTAGCAAGCGGCCCGTCACTTCTCACGACTCCCAAGCATGCTTTCGTGATATCTTTGACGCTATTGCAACCCGTCAACTGCATACATCGCTTGAACTCGTTGTGAAACGTCTCGAGCATGAGGTCCACGCCCTTTTCGCCGTCGTACTGTGCGCATGTCAGTCTGCTGCCACCGACATCGTCGAAGACAAGGACTGCACTCACCGCCAAACCCCAAATCGCCGGTCGCCCAACCCAAACATGTTCCGCCCCCAATGCTAGAGCTTTGAATATGTCTGTACCAGAGCGGATACCGCCGTCTACGTGGATCCTGATCCTCCCAGCAGCAGCTTCCACGCATTCGGGCAGTACATCAACAGTCGCGGGTACTTGATCAAGCTGTCTCCCACCATGGTTAGAGACGAGGATCCCATCACAGCCCATCTCAACCGCCTTCAACGTGTCCTCCGCAGTCAGCACACCCTTAATCCAGATCTCCATTTTGGTCACGCTCCTCAACCAAGGGATGTCCCGGGTCCAGTTGTGCGAGTCGTCGTTGAAGGACATGAAGCCATCGTCGTGCGTCTGCTTTCGTATATCCTCTGAACTTCTTTCCAAGATCGGGAAGCTAAGGCCTTCTGGTGTCCGGAAGTCGTTGCGCCACTCGTTGTACCTCACTCCCAGCACCGGAGAGTCTGCAGTGAGGAAGATAGCTGAGCAGCCTTGAGATTCTGCTTCGCGGATGATACGCAGCTCTAGATCTCGGTTCTTCATGGTGTACAACTGCATTGCATGTTTGATTGGCCCTACATCCAGTCCAGCGTCTCGTATCTCTTTGATACTGTAGTTAGCGAAGCTCGAAATCCCCATATTGACCCCCTTCCTCGCACACGCTCGGACGGTAGCTAGCTCTCCATCCGGATGTGCCATAGCTTGCAGCCCAGCAGGCGAGACTCCGAGTGGGAAGGCCACTTTCCGACCAAAGCATGTCGTTGAGCTATCGCATTTCGAGACGTCGACGAGTACCCTCGGTCGGACACGGTATTTGCTGTAAGCGCTTGTGTTCTCGAAGATGGTGATTTGGTCGGTACTGCCGGAATTGTAGAATTCTCTCGCAGTATCTGGGAGTTTCTTGGAAGCGGCTTTGCGGAGGTCGTCTATACTAAGAATGATCTCTTTGGGGTCGCCGTTGACGGGGATGGGGACTGGTGCGCCTGCCATGGTGAATTGCCTGACTCCGGCTGACCTTGGTGAGAGCAGGGATTGTGGATTGCTTGAGGACTGGAGAGTTGGCTTGCAGTGAACGAATGGAGATGATACTGTACATGAAGTTACGGGCCATGCTGGAGCTCCATTGGCGCGCGTTCGCGTAGGTATTGGAGTCACTGATTAGGAAGCTCCGTCACCGGCTTTCTATACGGCCATCTCCGGCCGACGTCTCCACCGCAGCATTTGGGCAGCGCAAGTCTGAGAGACAGCCCAGGCATAGAGGGAGGTGTACTATCGTCGTCCTAGCCGTGATCTGGGTTGATGAAGTTGAGAGGGAAGAACACAACACTGTCGTCTGTGCTGACGGTGCACGGGCCGTAGTTGATTGTGAATTTCACATGCATCTCAAACATCCATCCGCCACCATGCACATGCACAAATCCATCCCGCAGCTGCCCAATTCGTCAGCAATGCCAATTGAGCTTCGTAGTGGACGGCGAAACGAGCCACTGATATGGCTCGATTGCATCATGGACGTCTTGGTCCAGCCCACCTTCCCCACCTTCGCTGCGGGCAGCCAAGCAGCTTCCCTTGGCTGCGTCGTCCGGTCTCCGTCAACACCTGGATGCTTGCTCTGCCACGCTCCTCCTGCGAGATGCGGTGCCTATGATGGAAGCAAGACTCCACTGCCGGAACCCTACTCTGCCAACAAAGTCTACGCACAATTATTCCTTCGTTCCTGAAGCCTCGACATTGACTTGATTACCTAGGACGACGATATCCATATCAGCAACCACTCCCGGCTAGCTACCTTGCGTCTACAACCCCAGCTGTACCTGCAGGTTCTGGGCCCTGCGTGAGTGAGTGAGGCTGTGTGCGTCGTGGTTGTGTCGAGCGGGTAAAGGATATCTCGAGCTTCACCGACGACTGCGAGTCACACGAGTCACGGCAAACCACCTACAAACCCCTCGATAAGACCGCTTCAACCGTATCATGGCTTTCAACGACACCGTCTTCACCATCAACAAAAGCCACGCCACCCCTTCCACCATGCCTTCCCGCTACGGCAGGCCCTCGAGGCCAGCGATGTACAACACCCCCCATATCCGCAACGGCGGCTTTGGAGCACTGCAAGTCGAAGCCATCACCAACCGCCCGCTCTCCATCGCTCGGAGGCACCTGGCAGCCAGCCAATTGCGGATGCGGGATATCGAGCCAGATGAACTCAGCTCAAGCGAATGGGTTCGCTTCCTCGTTATGCCGGAGACGGAGAGGGATAGGTGGATGACGGAGTTCCGAAGACAGAGGAGGAACAGCGACGAGAGTACGTCCTCATCAGATAGCAGGAGGGAAGACGGCGAGCTAGCGTACGATAAGGCCGAAGAAGCTAGACTGGAAGCCGAACAAGACCAGCGGGCGAGCGTAGCAGCTACTTCATCTACTCCGGTTGCTCCTGCGAGGGCGGGCCTGAGTGGGAATACACCCGCTGTCAGTATCTGGGCGAGAGTTTTCGACGATGTGGTGGACGAGAGCTCCGCCAGAGGGAGGGCTACGAGTCCCACTAGCCCACGAAGGCCCATACATGCCAGGCGCGCGGTAACGGATGGTATGCTTGAAGCACCACCGACATACGAAAGTGCGATCAGGGCCAGGACACCGCCGCCTGCTTACGAGCCGAGGAGCGATGATGATGGGCCTCACTCGCCGAGATCGCCATAGGTGGCTGCTACATCGAGAAGGCCACGAGCATACATCCACGAGGCTTACAGGATCACTCAGGCTTTTGGCCGCGACACGCGACACCATCACCAGTCTGTTGAACTTGAAGCCGAATCCGAAGGATTGAAGGCATTGAGACAGATCAGGAAGCAGGGTGCTCGACGAAGACGGTGACTGGATATGGAAAGTTGATTGTCTTGCTTTTGAGCGACATCTGGATAGAGGTATTGGTCTTCGGGTTGGGAGCAGGGCGTCAAGGGCATAGCTCATTCTTCATGATTTGGAAAGTCTCGCTCACAGATAGTGTAGATAGCCAGGAGCGGAGTACGTAGGTACATGAAACACAGCATTTCTCCGCAGCCGCAACCACCGTAAGAGTCATTGGTGCCGAATGTGCCAGCATCGCCGGACCATCGGGTTCCTGAGATAAACACACGCCCAACATTCCGATCCATCTATGCAGCCATATCTCTACCTCCATAGAGTGACTGCCACGCCTTCTCACGCCCTCAAACAGTATACTCATCGACTTCTCTCCGCTCAAGCAATCCGCTAACGCAGTATCTCAATCTCGTCATCTCGGAGGCCTTCCACTCTGGCATATAAGCACCTATCGGTGGACGCCCTGTCTTTGACCACCTCCACGAGCTGCACCTCGCTGCGAGCCAAACACCGAACGAAACGTTCCTGCTCCCTGCTCAGAAGCCTGGGATCAACATAGCGAAGCCCTGGGCTAAGCTGCAAAGACCACGTCACTCGTCGCCCCCCGTCACCAAACCCACACACAGCTAGTGCAGCGCATATCCACTCGCGACCCAGGTAAGGCGCTCTTCCGAGCACGATCCAGCGCCCATCGAGCGCAGACAATTTTCCGAAAAAATCTCTAGGGACTCGAGCAAGGAGTCGTTTTACTACTGTCCGCAGCACGTCTAAGTCGGACGACCCGATGGTGATGTGGAAGGTGTTGTTGGCATAGAATATGGCGGTACTCTCTATCTGCAACTGCTTATTGGTTCTCGTGACCCCCGGATCCAGATCCTCGGACAGGAGATCGATGGAGCTATTATACGCGGTCGCAGATTCCCAGATGGCATTGCGAAGTTCGGCTGGTAAGGCCAAGAGTCTTGGAGTTTTGCTCGTCGTTGGCCAAGCTACCCTATATGAGATAGATTGATTATCAGCTCCACGCTGCAGTCCGAGAACAGACGCCAAGAGGAATATCATTGCCTGCCTGAAGAGCAGCTACTAGAGCATATCGAGGGTCCAGGCATCTTCCAGAATCCTCTCCGATCGAGCATCAACTGTGGGGGCCATAGTTTACATCTCAAGCGCAAGCTTGAGCTGGACATTACTGCTTGACTGTCGTAGGTGCTTATACATACCATTGGGGATCGATCCATGGATAGGAGAAAGTACGGTGGCGCCTGCCAGTGCGCTACAGAGAACATGAGATTAGCGAGAAACATGTAAGTTGTGATGACGCTGTCGCAGGGGCTGGCATACCGACGTAGGTGCAGTGAACCCGCCTACCGGTGTATCGTACTAAAGGCAACGAGGCTGAGAAAGCTGAGAGTACATGTCATGTGTCCATGCATTCATGCATAGCATATGCATCTATCCATCTGCTAAACTGCTCGCTATCTCCCATATCGAGCAAAGCATGCACAGTCTACTCGATCTCTCTCCCACCTACTCAAACCCCTCATTCCCTTCCGTCTACTCAATACCCCCACTCTGGGCTCTACTCAATGATCAAACCCACCCCTCGGCTCATTCTTCACCAACTCCATCAGAGCGCCCTTGAGCTTCTCCACAAACCCACCACTCCCATCCACAACCTTCTCCGTCTCACCACCCATCCCTCCACCCTCTCCATCGGCCTCTGGCGGCTGGAAAGGATTCTCCCCATACAGAGACATCGAGCCAGGAGCAGAAGCACTCGGCTCCGGCGCCTCCGTATGCGAAGCCTGCTCCGTCCCATCCCCCAACGTCTTCCCAGCCCATCCTGTCCCAACGAAACCCTGCCCTTGCCCCTGGACGCCCGTGGAGATAAAGTACCCTTGCTGCTGAGCAGTCTGCGTAGCAGAGGGATCCCACCTTGAATTCGGAGGGGCTGGTGCAGGTTTCTCCTTGACCCACTTATCGACCGTGTTCAAGATCTCCGCTTCATTGGCAGCGAAATGATGGTCCACGACGGCCTGCCACACATTCTCGTCCTCTTTCTCGGGCTGAGAAGGCTTGCTGTCATTGGTAGCCTCCCCCAAAGTCCTCCCCCTCCACTTCCTCGAGCGGCGTCCAACCTCCAAATCCGGCCTCCCAACCCCAAGCCACTCCAGCATCGCATGCTTAACTGTCATACCATAAACCCTCCGATTATAAGCCTTACTCTGCTCGCTCCCTCTCTCCCGCTCAAAACTCGGCTCATTGCAATGCGGCTCGTCGCAGAAGATCATCGCTTGGATGCTCACCAGAACCTGCAAGAGCGTACTCTGCCCCGGTCGCCAAGGCTCTCCTGACCACGTACCCAGCAGCGAAAGGCAAACCTTCCCGTCATTGTAGAGGTTAGGGTTCACCCTCGCCACTCCACCGCCAGTGGTACGGAAATCCATCTTCGGCGAGCTGTTTGGGTAGTCGGAGGGGCAGAGAACGTCGAACTCCCACAACCCGTTTTCGTAAGGAGTGCCCTGTGGGCCTACTATGAGGACTTTCATCACATCCATGCGGGATTCGCCGTAGCGGACGAAGATTCCTGGAGGGAGGCCGGTGGTGAGGGACATGATTTCCTTCATCAGCTTCGCTGTTCTTCTGTTGGCTGTGGTGGTCATGCCGCGAGCTTCGGAGGCATAGTGGTGGTTCGATAGGATGGTGTCATCCGGGACGGCGAGGACGGCGAGGTCTTTCTGCCAGTCTGCATTGGCGGGCGTAGCGAGGGCCTTGGAGCTTGCAGGGCTTAGCAGGTCGGAGAGGGTAGCGATTTCTCGGCAAAGCCACAGTGTGCTTTGCATGCTATCGCCCTCCTCAAACGCTTCAGAGTTCTTGCCAGCGTTTGAGACGAGCAACCGACTCTGTGTGGCCAAGCCGTCCATACAAGCGCTCAGCGGCTGTGCTGTCTCCTTTTCCTCGTCCTTCATACGTGTCGGCAGACCGGTGGATAATCGCAGCAAGTCATGCCCAGCTTGGTTGATCTGCCGCTCGCCATAGACGACTATGTCGCTGCCGGACTTTGCGAGAACGGTGACGAAAGCAAGAAGTGCTTCGTACAACCCACCGCGCCTAGTGACGTCCTCAAGCGACTCGTTCCGTAGAAGCTCTGCCGCCCGATCGAGGAGAGAAGTTCTCAGCAGCATACACGTCACTGAGCTCGCGCTCTTCATCTCAGGTGTAATGAGTACACTCAGGGCAGCCAAAGTCCTCGCTGTATACCCATCGTCCGGATCCTCACGCGGGGATGCCTCGCTGGTTTGCCGGCGCTTTTGGTATCGAGGCTGGAGAGACTGGAGCTTCTCGAGATAGTCTGCCGCTTGCGCAGTTACCGTCTCACCATCGCTGTCGTCCTCTGTATCCTTATTCTTCACGTCTTCGTTTGGTGGCAGAGGTACTGGCGGGCCTCCTGATAGTGTATGACCAGGTCCACCGAATGCGGGATGAAATCCACCACCGTACGGAGGGTAATAGTACGATGGCGGTGGTTGTGGCGGTGCCGGCGCGGGCGTGAATGGCTGCCCGGTGGGGTTGAACGGCTGAGCGGTAGGATTGAAAGGCGTATGTGGTAACAGAATATCAGGCTGTGACGATCCGTGGGGACTGCTGCCGTGCGCCGTAGGCAACTGAGGCGCAGGTTGTATGCTGGAGAAAGGGTGCGGTGGCGCGGCTGGTGCTCCTGGGAGCGTGTGACCGAAACCGTACGGCATCCCAGACTGCGAGAATGGAAACGGCATACCGCCGTACCCCTGAGGGTGCTGTGGCGGAGCTGGTGGACCTGAGAGAGTATGACCAGCGCCGCCAAACGCATACGGGTGAAATTTTTTAGGCTTCGGTGCGCCATGAGCCTTCAGCGACGACAGTGTAGAGAATTTGGGCTTGGCAAGCTTCCCCGGCTTAGCTTGCTGCTTTTGGTGTGTTAGGAAGGCCTGCATGTCCACAGAATCCAGGTCCATGCCGTCGAGAATCGACTCGTCTTCCTCATCATCAAAGTCGTCGTAGCCCTCGTATCCCCCACCGCCGTAGCCTACTCCAGATGACCGACTGCCGCCCTGCCGACCTTTCCGCTTCGGTGTCGGCTTGGGAGCCTGTGACGGCTTGTTGTGCTTGACAACCGCATCGTAGCCGCAGAGAAGCAGCCATATCAAGACTATCCGCTCTTGATCGCAGTGCCAGGCGTACGTTAGACCGTCGAATTGCACCGTGTGTGGCTGAGATGTACGCTGTTCACCGCAACCGAGACAGGCCGAGTCGCAGCCGCAATAGTCGCACGTATGGTGAGGTATCGTCACTCGTGTAGAGCGTCCAGCGGCCTCTGAGGGGCTTCTTAGTGTACTCATGACGGTAGGCAGCCGCTGAGATCCTGACATGATCTGCTTCATAAGCTCCTGCGCGATCGCTTTGATGTTGAGATCGGTCATATTGCCAACAGAGCAGTCACCACATTTTGTGCTCCGGATGTTCGCCACGAAGGTCTGAACAGTAGTCGCATTTTCGGAGATATCTGCATCTTGCGCTTTCGAGGGTGGTGGTGGTGGTGGTGCAGAATCTCCACCAGTTGGCGAGGACATTCTTACCCCAGCGTCCGCCACAGGCCTCTGTCCGAGCCCACCACCAAAGCTGAGATACGGAGCTGGTGCTGGTGCTGGTGCTGGTGCTGGCGCGGATGCTAGAGGCGGTAGATCTTGCTGATGCTTATCCCACCCAGCGTCAAACTGTTGTTGGAGCTGCTGAGCATACCGCTGGTCGTCGGAAACGAAGTCACTATCTTGAAGATCGGTAAGTGCTGACTCTGCTTCGGGTTCTCCGGAAGCAGGCGTGGGCTCGTCGAAAGCAGGCGTGGGCGAGGTAGGTCCGGCAGGCCCCGGCGAGGAAGGTCCTGGCGTGGCGGATGGAGTGAACAGGCGCATGCGCTTGCGGCGGATATCGTCGAGGTCCATGTCCATGGCTGCTGCTGCCTCGTGTTTCATGTATTTGGAGTTCGGGAGGTTGGAGCGGAACTCCGAGGTCGGGAGTTTGGATGTTGAAGGTGGGATGTTGGAAGGTGCGGTCCTCAAATAGTGGCAATGCGCTTGGAAACGAAACAGGCAGGCGCGGGGTCCGTGCGTGTTCTTGCACGTGAACTCGCTCTTTCGACGCAGGACCAGAATCAGTCAATCGTGAATGGAAGAGCAAGTATAGCCCAGAAACCCTCGAAGGTGAATACCCCGAATCTCGACTTTCGCAGGTAGTGCGCTCTTGCTCTCTGCCTCACCCAGAGCAGAGGACTCTACCGCGCTTAGCCGCCTCCGAGCCAAACTGCGTCTCTGGAGGTCACGAATCAGGCTGTGGGCACTGGCTTGGGTCCTCCTGCTGCGCACTCCCGTCCTTCACTGCCCTTTTATCAAACACCAGGTGTGCCTTCGCCGCTGCATTCACGTTTGGCGGGCCTTGGAGTAAGTGGATGCGCGAAGTCGTTGTTGGAGCCTATGCTGCCGGGGCGAGCCTTCCTTGGGCGGAATGACTAGTATTTTTGAGGCCGCGATGGATGTCAGTAGCTCTGGTGCATTGATCGGGACGGGCAGCGCTCCTGGTAGTTTTAGTAGCTGTGATCGTTTTTGGATCTATCAGTTCTGGCGGACACGAAGTACTTGGAGAGAAGCGAGCAGGCAAGGCTAAGAAGAAGGCATGCAGTCGAGCCACCTCATGCACTCACCGGTCTGAGGCCGCACGAAGTCACGAGATGGGACGAGAAAGAGGGGATACGAGTCAGCAAGAGTACAAAAGGCAGCCTACCTTGACACCTCACTCTTCACAACTCACGCAAGCCTCATTTACACCACGATGGTGGTGATAGGTCGCACGTTCAGGCAACAGATGCAGGTTGCCGTCGTCTTGGGACGCCAACGAAGCTTCCCTCCCATTGGCTCGGTAGACATGCAGGGATTAAACAGGGATCAAGCTCCAGAAAGAGAACCCTATCGCGTATTAGGTAAGCTATCAAGATCCCTAATCGCATCCTTCCGTCTCATCTAATCCACCCCTACCTCCTATACGGTCCTTGTACCTTACGCTCCCACCCTCCCCTCCTTCCTCGCCCGCCATGCGCCTCTATACATAATGCGCCCATCTACTGTCTTGTTTCGCGCCTTCCGCTTCCTCCTCCCCCCAGCCCTGCTCACCATAATCTACCTCTACACCTACCCAGTATGGCAGATGTGCGATTTCCCTCCCGCCAAACGCGCCTCGCAAGATTGTTACACCGGGAACGGCAATAGATTGCAACGGATGTACTACACAGCGGGCACGAAAGCGCCGTTTAGGTTACTTGCGCTTGCGGATCCGCAGTTGGAGGGGGATACTTCGTTGCCCAAAGATGGTGTGACGTTGGAAGGGCTGTGGGAGGAATTTCAACAGAGGTGGGATGATAGCGGCTTGGTTGTAGCAGTGAAGGAGATGGTTGGGGACGAAGATGTAGGCAGGGTAGTGAAGCTTTACAGGAAGAGATTGGATCTTTGGGGGAATGATTTATATTTGCAGTTGATATATCGCACCATGTCTTGGTGGACGGATCCTACGCATACCGTGGTTCTTGGGGATTTGTTGGGGAGTCAGTGGGTTGATGACGCGGAGTTTGAGCGGAGAAGCGAGAGATTCTGGAGAGCGGTGTTCAAGGGCAGCGAGAAGGTGCCGAAGGAGGTTGCGGAGAGGGAGGAGAAGGTTGAGGTGTTGGGGCAGGACAAGAAGTGGAAGAATAGGGTTATAGCGGTCGCAGGAAACCACGATATTGGCTACGCTGGCGACATCAATGAGGCACGGATCGAGAGATTTGAAGAAGCGTACGGCGGCGTGAATTGGGAGGTACGCTTTCGACTGAACGATACAGCTGGCGACCCCGAGCTCCGCCTCATGATCCTCAACTCCATGAATCTTGACGGCCCTGCCCTCAAGCCCGAGCTTCAGCAGCAAAGCCTGGACTTCCTACAGTCTCAGCTGGACCCCTACGAGAACCGCGGACACCTGGACGGCACGATTCTACTAACCCACATCCCCTTGCACAAAGAAGAGGGCGTCTGCGCCGATGCCCCCTTCTTCTCGTACTTCTCTGAAAGCGAAGGAGGTGGGATCAAGGAGCAAAACCACCTCTCTCCAGCCATCTCGCAGCGGATCTTGCAGGGTCTCCTCCCCAGTGTAGATGCCCCGGGTACAGGCGCGATCGTGCTGAATGGTCACGATCACACGGGCTGCGATACCTACCACAGCCGACCCAGATCTGAACACGATGCGCCCGCGGCGGGAAGAGAAGATGAGCAATGGCAGGCCACCCTCTCCACCCTATCCAGACCCGAAAGGCTCAACGAGAGCTCAACGGGCATCCGCGAGTTGACTGTGCAATCTATGATGGGTGAATACGGGGGTAACGCGGGATTGCTTAGCGCGTGGTGGGATGACGGGCCAGGTGTTTGGAGGTTCGATTACTCGGTTTGTGTTTTGGGGGTACAGCATGTGTGGTGGGGAGTGCATGTGCTTGCTATCGTTGAAGGGCTGCTTGGGTTTCTGGGTGCGGTGAGCTGGGTGGTTGAGAGGGTGTTTGGGAAGAAGGAGGTTAAGGATTTGGTTGTGGGGAGGGAGAAGAAGGAGTTATGAGCCGACTGTAAGATGTAATGTTGATTTGTTGTATGTACGCTGGAGATACCCATGAAGCGCCTTTCTGATACCGGTGGCCGTTCAGTCGAGCGCTGCGTGCGATGGAAGGCCATGCCACCCTGTTTAGGCTCGAAGTTGCACATTGGTGTTTCACTCATGTCTCGAGGCCTCGCAGACGACGTTCTTCTCTGGTCCTTCAGCCTTACTAACCTCGTTGCTGGAGACTCGCTGGTTAAACGACGTAGGGGATTGGGTGGGGGGTGGGGGCGGGGGTGGCGTGGCGGGCGTACGTACGTACTTCATAGTAGAGGTAGGGCGGAGCGGAGAACGGCGAAGCAACGGCTCTGTAGGCAAGGTAGTCCGCTTCTCAAGGCAAGGCAGTCCGCTTCTCAGGGCAGCAACGTGAGCTGTCGAAGGGGATTGGGTGGGGGGTGGGGGCGGGGGTGGCGTGGTGGGCGTACGTACTGCATAGTAGAGGTAGGGTGGAGCGGAGAACGGCGAAGCAACGGCTCTGTAGGCAAGGCAGTCGGCTTCTCAGGGCAGCAATGTGAGCTGTCGGTTCTGAAGCACGCAGTGGCGACACTTTGGAGGCGGGGAACATCGGTGCATGGAAAAGGGACTGCGGATCACCTTGCGTCGCACATTTTTATTCCAACAACAGTCGCCTATGCCGCTGAATATTGCTCTGTCGAACCGATCATGACAGCAAATGGCCTTGCGAGCCACAAGACCGTTAAGAGAGTGGTACACTCGGCTGGTGAAAAACCTACAATTGCCATAGCTCATCACTGCTCAAGCCTTTTCTCCTCCCTGTCAACTTCGCCGCCGTTTCCACAGCCTCACGCAGACCGCGCTCGGCTTCATGCGCTTGCAGGGCCCACGTGCATTACACAACGGAGCGATGAACCCAAGACGGCGGACGGGACCGGCTGGCCGACGTACCTGCAACCTACATGTCGAACGTGCACACAGGATGTCGAGGCTCCAGCGGCGTCTGTGGGGCTCCTCAGTGCATGGATCTCGGTTGGTTTACGCTGGGATGCTGAGGACTGCTGCATGGGGTCTTGTGCGAGCGTTCTAATGCTGATGCTGCAGGCACCGCAGTTGGTGCTCCAGATCTCTGGCACGGAGGTCTGGACAGCGTCCGCACCGTCCGAGGGGTCATCGTCTCCAGCTGTTAGCGGGGATGTCCTTCCTTGAGCGTCCGCCACAGGCCTGTAACCATACCTACTGCTAAGGCTGGGATCCGGCTCTATCGGTGCTGGTGCTGGTAGACTCTGCTGTTGCTGTTACTGTTGCTGCTATCAAACAGTGTCTGAAGGCGTTGTGCATACCACTGGTCGTAGGCCTTTGATGAAAGCCGTTGCTCGAGCTGAGATACAGCGCTGGTGCTGGTCGTTTCCGGTGTGTACTGAAAAGCTGTTGCTGCTGCTGCTGCGATAGGCAAGGTCATGCGGCTGGAGAGGCCATATGATGTGACAGTGATAGTGTGTGGACAATTGTGCGAGCGGGTGTACTCAAGGCGGGTCCTTAGATCTCGATGTACTGGTGTTGTACCTACTGATACTGTTTACCAGCGCTCGAGAAACATCGGTCGACGATGGGGGGAGGAGCTTCGGCTCTTGGCTTTGAGAAGTGAAACATAGCCCCAATCTGTTTCCATCTGTCTCTGCGCACTCGCCAAATCCGGCAAGCGGCGTCCGTACGCCTGGGTGGCCGTCTGAGTGGTACACTGGGGCGTGTATGGATCTCCAAGCAACGCAATTGGTACCATGTTCAGCACTTTCCAACACCAACGAAAAGCCGCCCTCCAACGGAAAAGCCACTGCCTCTTCGTTACGCCTAATCACACAAGCCATGCAAGCCGTCCGGACGGCGACTCGGAGGGCTTGGCTGCCCTGGCAGAGCACCAAGCCCTATACACTGCAATCACGACTATCTTCTACACGGCAGCCGCTCGACCCCTCCCTCGTCAAAACGCTGCGAGGCTTGCCCACCGAGCTGCGGCGCCAGTTCTTCGACTCGGCATTCGTCTCCACTACTCTCAAGACGGAAAGAGGTGCTGTATCGACCCCTCGTACGGAAGAGGACCTTGATGATGATGATGAGCCTACCGACGGCAAACGCCGCATCCGTATAACTGTGGTTGAAGAAGCCAAGCGCAGGATCTCGACGCCGCCGGTACTTCGACCACACCTACAGCAGCTGTGTGAGGTTTTCAGGGACGATGTTGGTGATAGGTGGCATGAGCAGGTTACTTATCACTTCCCCAGCACGGTGGCCATGATTGATGTCCTTAGCCAGTGGCCGCAGGAAATGATTGAGAAGTTGCGGAATGTGTATGTTGTCGGCGCACCATTACCACTTCATCCATACGGGGACGAAGAGGAATACCGTTGCTACCACGTCTTCTACCTTGCGCAAGCACTGAGCATCTTCCCCGGCCTACAGCTCGACACCCTCACAGTCGAGAATCTCTGGCTGGAGCCCAATGGAACGCCAATGGATGCCGGTGAGATGTCCGATGGCTTCGCTAGAGGCATGACTTATCGAGAGGTCTCGTCTCTTCTCAAGACCAGAGGGTGGCGTGAGTTGAGGTTCGTTTCGGGCGTGCCGGACTTCACGCCTAAGAACCTGCGGGAGATTGAAGAGCAGGTGGACGAGTTGCGGAAAGAGGATCCAGGGTTTACGTACTTGGTTGGACGGTATAGGCCGAAGGTCAATATCCGATACAAAGGGCCAGGGGTGACGTTCGCGAACATGAATGAAGAATCTCTCGAGGGTAGCGCCATGACTAGCAACGAGGTTCCGGAGGAGACGGCGGAGATCAAGCAGTGGTATGCTGATAACCCTGACGAGCCGCCGATGAACGAAGCCTTGCCAGAGGACATGGAGAAGCAACTTGTCTTCACGGCGAAGCGAGGTGATGCTGCACGATATCAGATGGATAAAGGCCAGATGCCTGCCCTTATCCAGGAATTGCTTCGGCACATGACGTGGGTAGAGCTCAGAGAGACTGATCACTACCTGGTCAACGACGCAATAGATGACCCTAGTGCGCATCTCTGAGATCTCGGCAATAAGACGTGGTCATCGTGCGCACGTAAGGGCTGACAGTCCCAGCGTGCTAGGATTTGTTTTGTAAGATATGACAACGCAACCCTTCTCTAATTAGACTACGCCACTCACCACAGCGGCCTCTGCTGAGCAAACCTACTCCGCTCAAGTATGCTTAGCTCACATTTCTTTCATAGGCCTCTCATGGTGCGTCTTCCCAATGTCCACCTGCTTTTTGAAGAACATCATCAGGGTGCGACTGTCTTTGATTCCGATGCCGTCGTACCTGAGACACACATTGTCATCCCGATGGTTTTCTGCCGCCAGGCAAACAGTATGCTGCGCGGTGCGAGCTTGGCATAAGAGCGACCTCCTCCATAGTCCCTTCGTAGAAGCTACCATAGCACCAGCAAGGCCATGTCGTCCACTCGTTCGTCTCGCCCATCGATCAAGAACTCAGACGTTAATGATCTCACACCTCAGCAATTCACCCACAAGATCCAAAAACAGAGCGGCCGAGCGTACAAAGCCATCTTCATCCACTGCCTCGCGTTTGATGACACAGCCCTGACCACCGCACCGCTAACCGCCGCATTGCCAAGCAGTGCAGTATGTCTCGCTCTACACACCTCCGCTGCCGGCCAGACAGAAAATGACCCCCACACAGCAGGCCACTATTGCGGCCCAGCAGTCACAATAGAGCGCTACGCCGACGAGGACGACCATATCTACCAGACCGAAACAGTAGCCGATATCGTACGTCTGAGGATGAGCACGGAGACTGGTGTCCACTTCTCTGAGCCGCCGGAGACGCTGCCGCAAGATGTCTTTCTACTTTGTGTGAAGGACACCAATGCAGTCCGGGATGCCGGGGTTCAGAAGGAATCCTGGCCGGTCTTAATCGTCGCTGTTGGAGTTTCTTTTGGACCAAAAGGCGGACCTCGGGCTTCGGAGCCACAGCCACTGGGTGGATGGGCGGATGGACGTACAGCAGCAGATTGTGTGGGTAATCAATTGACGTGGAAGACTAAGGAGGGTTGGGTGAACAATATCGAAAAGCTTGGATGCGAGGCTTTAGGAGGACCGCTCGTGTACTTGGAGGCGATGAAGCAGTGGCCGTGCAGGAGGAGAGAGTTTGACCGGAGGGCTGGTGCGTGGATGGGCTAGCCTCCTTGACAGTGCTTTCGAGCAGATGGTATTCTCCGACTTCGGCTGGAAAGCGCTCATGCTGTATTCGCGATCTGCAGATGTGTTGACTGATGTGGCTGCGGAGAAATGCTGCGTTTCATGCACCTACGTACTCCTCTCTTGGCTACCTACACTATCTGTGAGCGACAGTGCTTGTGCATGGATCGCTGGATCGACCGAATGAAGGCACTGGGATGAAGGCACTACGATACCAACGCTGAACTGCACATCGCCTGTCAGTCGGCGGCAGACGCCGGCAGACGCCGGCAGACGATAGAGAAATGTAATGAAGTATTAGTCGAGAGGAACTCGATGGATCAGCGGTTAGTTCGGGGGTCTATAATACATGGCCCCCCGTTTTATCACTACCCATATGAGCAAGACAGGAATCGCGATACGTCACAATACCCTCCGATCTCAAGGTCAAACTTCGTCGGCGCGAAAGTGCCTCTCTCACTCTCTCTTCTTCAGCGGCACCGACTACCCCTTCGCCTTTACTCGCGCTTGTTCAACGCTATGCCGACTGTAGTACTGCCTGAATCCGTGACAATGCATCATCCTGGACCCGCCCTTGCACTCACAGATTCGAAGATGAGCGAAATGCAATGTACGTGAGAGCATGCGCTTGACGAATTCCGGGAAGCCGGGGCTCATACCCACTCCCGACTCTTGAGGCTTTTGTACTGACGTGATCATGTCCTGCGTCGAGAGGGTTTTGGCGATACTACCACGGAGGACTTCTCGTGCGAAAGCCCGGTGGATGTCATCGAGCAGCAGAGTGTATATGACCCTTGTCGGCAACTTGATGCCGTCCAGCGATGTCAGAGAGTTGCGGACAGTCTGGTGGAGCAAGTCATACCCCGGTGCGCGCACCGCTAGAAGGTAATATGGGGTGGAAGACTCGGGCTCGCGAACTGCAACAGTGGCCAGATGGTTCCAAATCGAGATCAACAAAACACCGTTGATCTTGAGCTCCTTGTCATTGTCTTCGGCGAGATGAAAGTCGATGTCCGCAAAGGCTCGCTCCCAGTTTTCCCATTCGCTGTAGCGGTTGTCGGTCTCGTACATCTTTCCGGTGACGCCGTACCTGAGCCAATCGATGGTGGGCTGGTCAGTGATGACTTTGTGTCGGCAGAAGGGGCAGGTTGCGAAGGCTGGGCCTTGTTCGTTGGCCCATTGGATAATGCAGTCTTTGCAGACGATGTGGCGGTCGTCACAGAGGAGAGCAAGAGGTTCAGCGTCCGTGGTCATATCACACGTGCAGCTGATGCAGTGACGGTCGACTTCTGGATCATCGAAGACTCTAACGTCGACTGGTTTTGTAAACTTCTCCATTTTCTCCTCGTACATCATCAAGCGTGGTGGCCTCCAGGCCGTCGCCGGGTTTTCTGTCTCTTCTTCGTCAAGGCGAAGGGCGACGTAGCGTACAGCGCGGTCTGAGAAGCCGTTTATCAGGTCTCGGATGTTGAGCATCCATTGCTCCTCACATGCCATGGCATCGAATACTCCGACGGACATGTCGTAGTCAGCATGAGTGTGCCCTCCAGACCCCACCGCAGGACCCTGCTTCAACGTCGTGCAACGGGATATCCGTATTCTGGAGTCCTCATATGTGTTATTAGAGACCACATTGCCGTCAACCGACCCATCGTCGAGTGGAATCGTGTAGGTGACGGCTTGCAACGTAGTAGTCCCGTTCAAGGTTACTGCTACCCTCATATCGCGCAGCAAATGCTCATCGGCTGAGTCCCTTGGGTTACCCGCACCGAGAGACAAGAGCTTGGTAGAGCCAAAGCAAGCTGGCGTGATCGAATAGAAACTTAGCTGTGATTTGTCGTTCCGGCCTGCATGGTGCTCCACCGCAATATCTTCGACCAGCGGCTTCGTCGGGTTGTAGCGGTTGGCGAAGTCGTAGATAGATGCCAAGGCGAGCTCCTCTTTCTCTTCATCGAGGAGGTGGCGGCAAGGGTACTCGACATAGACTGTGTGATGAGGCTCAAAGATGCTTGGATCCGTCGTGGTAGAATTGCTTGCGGCACTCTTCTCGTTGTCGTGCTCGTCGACGTCGCTGTCGTTGTGATACACCGGTGGGTCTTCGTCGTTGCTTTCGACATCGTTGAGAGCGTTCATGCATAGGTTGCTGAATTGCGATGTCAGAGCAGTGCGGTCCCTGTCATCGCTCTCGCTCGTCGTGTGTACGAAGTCCAACATACTGTCCATTTCTTCGTGGCTGGCTGATGGGTCAGTGGTACTTGTTTGCTATGATAGTCTTTCGATGCTGATGTTCCCTGCGTAATTGTGTAGTGTATGCACACTCTGAAAGTTTGTGCTGCTCCAAAGCGGAGTGTAGGCATCTTGACGATGTTGACTGATGTGTTGCTGGTGTTCGCGTGAGATTCACTACAAGGCTTTGTGCGTTCAAGCCGCCATTCACTGCCAGCGGCGAGACAAACCAGGACAAAGAACAGCAATTCAGCCTTGTGCTGAGGCTCTTGTGAATCGAGGATAGATTGGCACACTGTCGCCGGATTATCTTCAGCCCAGAGGAGAGAGGTGAAATATGTGAAAGTATGGAAAGGGCAAACGTGCAGAGAGCAGCAAGGTAAGCAAAGCATACAACGTTACAGGTACTCAAGGGATTCAGACGTGAGAGAAACATGCACATACCTTATAACGCAACAGATTTCCATTCCCGGTATTCTACAAAACGCATCATATGACCATCCCCAGTGTTAATACAACTCTGTCATGTCAGTCGATCAAGGCATATAGTACACCTTCATCCCATGACGATGGACATCACCCCTCTTACCTCCCTGACAATCGCACTGCCGCACATGGTAGAACTGCAGCGCTCGATTGAGCGACCTCTTGACGAGCTCATGCATCCCAAACGGCAGCTTCAACTTCCTTGCAGGGTTCCGCCGTATCTCTGCCAAAGCCTCATCTGTGTAGTAGTCCTTCGAAGCCGAGTTCTCGAAGTCCTTGAGAACGGTCTTATAGAAGGCCTTCATAAGACGCTTGAAGAGGTAGTTCGTAGGCTGTGGATTAGGGTTACCCGCAAGGAGGCTTAGACTGAAGTGCACGGTATCCTGTAGCTTGTCGATCTCGGGTCGGAGAGCGGGCTGCAGATAGCCTGGCGTCGAGCTAAATGGCTCTTGTGTGGCGTTGTACAGGATTTGCACCAGTGCAGTGTAGATCAGGTCTGCTGTCATGTTTTTCTCGTCGAGGTGGATTGGGTCGGGGTTGATGGATGCTAGACGACGATCGGTATCCGCGTTCGCACGCTCGAAGTTCTCCCAGTCGTTGTAGCGCGGATCGCTGTCGTACCTCTTGCCGTCTGGGCCTAAAGCGAAGATTAGCGATTCTGCTGTGCTCTCTTGAAACAGCTTCGCACGGCAGTGGGGGCAACTCACATGACGAGGGCCTTGAGAAACGGACCACTCGAGCACGCAGGAGCGACAGATTCTGTGCCTCTCATCGCATAGTAGCGCCAGAGGTTGATTTGCGCCAGTGTCGAACGGCTCTGTACACATGATGCAGGTGGACTCCTCTGGACCAAGGCTGGACAGGTTGATGGCGACGGACACCTCACCGAGCCTTGGCTCGTATGGGATGCGGCGTGGAGCTCTCCAAGACTGGTCGCTGCCGTCGTTTTGGCCCTCAGCTTGCAACTGATGGCGTACGTGCCTTACAGCCTTATCGGAGTTTCGGTATAGTAGATCGATGGCGTTCATGAACCAGGGCTCGCCCTTGGCGATCGTGAGGAAATCGAGGAGTGAGCTTTCGTAGTCTTCCTCTGTTTGTATCTCCTCGCCGCCGACAAGCTCATGAACAGTGGTACGGTGGATGGTAATCTGCATCTCGGATGAGGTCTCGGGCCGTATGGCCCCGGTGTCGTCCCGTTGGCAGAAGGTAGCCAAGTCCAGCGTGGTTGTGCCAACATGCGCCGTTACGTGCGCCATCTCCTTGATCAGTCGGTCGAGCGAAGTATCCCCTTGTTGTATCGGAGGAACTTCGACTTCTCCCGTGTCGGGGTCGACTGCGATAACGCCTTTGGCCCGAGTGATGGTGTACATCTGGGTCTCGTTGTCGTTGTCGCGATTTGTGTGGTAGGCGACCGCTATATCCTCGATTAGAGGGCGCGGCTCGTATCGGTTTTGCATGTCCCGTACAGCCATTCCTGCAGGTGAAGCGTGAGCTCCATCGTTGATCGTATCAAGATGGGGATAGGTTACGTACGTTACGTGGCTGTCGTCGAAGATACCGACCTGCGGTGTCTGTGAGCTTGCCATGCTGTTGTCTGGTGTAGGCTTTGTCGTTGCGATGCTTGCTTTGCGATCTGAATTCTCTGACTCTCTTGTAGGCTATGCCGTTGCGACGGTAGTCTTGCGATGCGATGGAAACAGAGATCCGAAGAAGTCCAACATCGTGGATGTGTTAATATGCAGCATGATACAATGGCATTCATTCAGGATTCGATGCCTAGACAAAGAGGGACCTGGCCAAGTGAGTGCAGGCATGACCGACACAACGGCATTGTCCCGATGGAAAAGGTGTTGTCTCGACGAACAAAGGCCAAAGGCATCCCGTTTGGTCATTGCTTGAGAGTGCTGTTGTGCGGAGCATGTAGGCCCAGTGCACCATCATGCCATTGGCTAATGGTTCAATAAGCGGACCTGTTGTACGAAGTAGTGCGGCCCAGAAGTCCCGTGACTTGAATCATAGTGCGATTGAGTTTACCAAGACAGCCGAGTCTCATTGTTCTCAAGTGCGCCAGGCGGTGTCTGAGGACAACGTCTCCATACTCGGCTGCGACAAGACGCCGGTGAGTCCACCATTCTGACTCGCGATGCTTGGCCCAGGATGCAGGGAAGGGAGTCTCACTCCCAGATTATTCCACCGGTGGGATGCTGAGCCTGGTCAGCGTTGGTTGAGTGATGACAGTAAACATGTGATCGAATCAGATTCGTTGAGACTGACGTTCGTGGCCAGTAACAAACCCTTCGTCTACTTCGTACAGTCGAACTAAGGATGCTTATCCTCATGTGAAGATGCATCGCTTTCTGTCATCGACACTGGACCATGCACGTAGCCACCAGACCTTCATTCGCAAACATAGCATATCCGGGAAGTCGTACAAAGCCACATACCATCTGAAGCCGCCTGCAGCTCCCATGGACCCTTCTACGACCCGCTCAACTTGTGCCAGTGCTTCTGGGGTTATAGTACAATCTCAAGCCATGCCAGTGCATATCCTGTCCTTCTTCGTGCTGGTACGGGCAGTCTCTGAGATGCCAAAACTGTAGCATTCTACTCAACATCCTCTTCACAAATCCCTCAAACCCTTTTGGTGTACCCAACCTGGCCATACCTTTCTGTTCGAAGCGCACGGCAGGGAACCATTCGTACATGCCGGCTGTACACCAATGAGAGTAGAGGTTGTCCTCGATGAGGCGAAGCAGCATTTGATAGAAGTCCATGGTCGGGAGTCGCATGTGGCTACAGGATTTTAGTAGAGAAGCAGCGCTCTCGAAGAAGATGTCGCACTCCGGCATACGAGCAGGCTGAAGGTGGAGGGGCGTTGAGTCAGCTGTTTCAAGCCGCGCACACTTGATGAGCTGCCTGAGCATCTCAATAAGAATGCCGCTGCTCACCGTGATAAGCCCAGCATTGTTCTCCGCGAGGTCGACATCAAGGTCCGCATGCGATCGCTCTGCATTCTCGTACTCCGTATAACGGCTGTCGGCGAAATACGCTTTTCCGTGCCCCAAGGCAGTGCCGAAGATCAAGCGATCGATCATCGGATCCTCGTCCAGAAACAAGCGCGCTCTGCAGTGCGGACAAGCCACTGTCTGAGGCGTCTGCGCATAGCACCATTCAAGCAAGCACTCTTTGCAGATGGTGTGCCTGCCACCAACATCGCACTTGAGCGCCAGCGCTACGTTCTTCCCGTCGTCAAACCGTTCGGTACAGCTGATGCAAACTCTACTATCCTCGTCCAGCGTGTCCACTACAAGCTGCGTTGCAACTGCGGGAAGCATTTCTTCATACGGCATTCGCCTTGGTGGTTTCCAGACCTCGTAATCTGGCCGGCCCGTCGGATCACGGCCTTGCGATATCAAATTGCGGCGCACATGCATTACCGCTCGATCCGAGACCTGGCGCAGGAGGTCTTGAATATCCAGCATCCACTGCGGCTCCATCGCATTGCCAAGAAAGCAGTCCCTGTAATTGAAGACATACATGTCGCTCGTGGTGGTGAGCTGGCCGTTTTTGTCTCTGTGGTTGGTAAGGCGCTGGACAACGACATCGTGGCGGCTCTTCCCTTGCGGCGGTTCTCTGTAATGCTTGGCCCTTTGATATGCCACTCGCAAGTTCGTCTCCCCACAACTGCGAGTAACGATCTCCATGTCCCGGATCAAATCCGCTGCAGAACCGTTCTTCCTCGCCGGCGGGATGCCATGGCAACCAGAAACATCGGCCTCGGTGATGCTGTAGAAGCTCGTATCGTCGTTGTTGTCTCGGCTGGTATGAACGGCGACAGCTTTGTGGTTGACCAAAGGCAGAAAAGGATCGTATCGATACGCGGCATTGTGGACGATTTGGTCGGGGATCTCTGTGTGCACGCGGACTTCAATTTGAACGAGGTCAAAGCACGGACAGTGGATGTGAGTGATGTAGTGCCGCTGAAAGACATTGCCTCTGGTTGCAATGGAGCTGTTCGTGTCATTGCTGGTCGGTTCGCTGCTGGTCTTGTCGCTGCTGGCCATCTCGCTGCGCTGATGCCCTCTGCGCTTGTTATCTCCAGTTCGATTGCCAGTGGGAGCATCGTTCGTGGAGGCACCCACTGTCGCTTGCGTATCGATCGTCAAGACTCGCCCAGCGAGACGGCGTACGGCGATCGTCGTGGGAAAGAAAGTCGCCATGATGGAGTAATAGCAATTGTCCGCAAGTAGATCTGTTATACTGAAAGTGTCGATGTGAGGGCATGCGCTTCGATTTGTGCAACTGCTTCCGACGCCCTTGCCAACCATGTCTGACACATGACCGGGGTTGTGAGTGTATGTGAGATCTCAGAACAAGGCTACTGTGAGCCAAGACAAAGAGCCATGTATCGAAGCCACTGTCGCAGCCGTCATGGGCATGTCAGCGAACGACAGTTGCCCAACTCGATCGATGTCTTGCCTGAGCTCCTGTTCCACTACTGGTTGACTTGACCAACTAGGTCTGAGAAACCATACTCATCAGCCTTCGCCAATAGGTAACAGCCATTTCACGATGCCTCCGACAACCATTACGTTTCACAACACTCCATTGGTCTTCGCCTCCGGCTTACTCGTCGGTATAGCTCCAGTCCCAAAAACCTCCATCTTGATGCGCCCTTCATCAACACCCATATCCATTAGCCCCGTCTGCATATCACCCATAAAACTCTCCGGCCCACAAATAAAGTACTTCGTCTTCCTGTTGTCCAGGCAAAGGTTCTTCTCCCTGTCCAGCACATCAAGCTTCACACGAGAAGCGTACTTATAATCCAATCCCTCAACATCCGTAGCTGTGTCAGGAGACTTTATGAAGATCGACGCGGAGATATTGGGGTGGGCTGAGACTGCGTCGCGGACGTGTTTACGGAAAGCTTGCAACTTCGTAGTCCGCGACCCATGCACGAAGGATACCCTTTGCTTACTCCCACTATCTCGCTGAAGGATGGTGTTAAATATGGAAATCATAGGCGTCAACCCTACTCCAGCCGAGAGCAGAACGATAGGTGTGCTGCCATCCATATCCGTCTCCGGATCGCAGAAGAACTCCCCTGCTGGATGCGAGACTTTGATCGTGTCGCCGACGGATTTGGAGTCATGCATGATATTGCTGATATACCCCGGATGAGCCTCCGCGTTTGGATCCTTGGGGCCAAGGCCTGCTTCACGTTTGATGCTCACACGATAGTACTCCGGGTTTGCCGCATCGCTCAAACTATATTGCCTCGATTGCAAGTAGTGGAGTTTCGGTACGTCGGTAAGAACAGAGATGTACTGCCCCGGCCTAAACCCCGGCAACTTCTTTCCATCCACAGGTTTGAGGTAAAAGCTCGTTATTTCCTCGCTTTCCTCAACCTTATCAGCGATCCTGAATTCCCTCCATTCCCTCCAACCCCCATAACCCCCTACTATGTCCTCCTCTCTCTTGATCATCAACCCCGCCAACTGCCAGTAAGCCTTCCCCCAAGCCTCAAGGACCTCCTTCCCCTCCCCTTCCTTATCCTCCTTCAACCCAAGAACCTCCCGCATGGCCCGCAAAAGGTACTCCCCCACTATCCCATACTGCTCCGACCGTATATAGAGGGAAGCGTGTTTCTGGCATATCTTCTCTACCTCTCCACTGATACTTCCTAGGTCATCGATGTGGGAGGCGTAGGCGTAGAGGGCTCCGGCTAGGGCGGCGGCTTGGTGGTTGTTCTTCTGGTTAGTTGTGTTGAAGATGTTGTTTAAAGAAGGGTGGTCGGCGAGGAGGGTGGAGTAGAAGTTGGTGGTTATTGCGTTGCCGTGTTCCTTCAGAATTGGTACAGTCGCGCGAATGGTAGCTACTTGGTTGGGCGTCAGTGACATCTTCGTGGCTGTTGGTATGGTGGTATAGAGCTTAAGAGCCGTACATACCTTCATCGCAGACCCTTTCTTATGTACTGCTTTGCCATTGCGAAATCGGTAGGAGGTACGTCCATTTGCGACTCAATCCCTGCATACCGCGGAGATGTCTCTACCAGCTGTGAGGTCATGTTGCTGCTGCTTTGTCAAGTACGACAGCAGAGTACAGGTCTCCCGTGAACAGCCGATCGCGCCAAATATCGCCGGCGAGAAATGCGAGAGTCGAGACGAGATGGAAGGAGATGTGGTGTGACCCAATGCCCATCGCTTACCGTGCAGTGCTTGCTTCTCCGAGGCGGCTTTTCTTCGTCGACGGTCAGCATTTACATGCTGCTGACAAGGCCGCATGACATGAAGACAGATATGACTATGAGCGCAAGGCACATTCGGCGTGATATCGGTGTAGGATGCGTTGCAGAACGAAGAGAAGGAAGGCAAGACGAAAGCACGGAAGGAAGCTACAGCCAGCCAAGTGCCAAGGCTACCCAATGCCTCGGGATGTCAACGACTCATCAGAGCATATCAAGCCGTTATGGTTCGCTATATAAAGAAACACTGTGCACAGAAATGCATATCTAATGCTCCTGAGCCAGAGTGACAACAAGCTGCAACCATTCATGACTTCGCCGCCTCCTCCTCTGACACCTTCTTCAACGGCCGATGCACCGGATCCCACATCTGCTCCCTTATCCACTCCTCCAACTCGCCATCTTCCAGCGGTATATCCTTCTCCTGATTCAGCTCCTCCTTCATAGCCTGCTTGATCACAGCAGCCGCGATTTTGACAGATACCTCTCGTACATCCTCAATGTCGGGTAACAGGCCAGCGTCTGGGTCCTTCAATGCCGGGGCCTGAGCGGCCAGGGCTTTCGTCGCCGCCACAAGCATACTAGGAGTCATCAATTTAGCTCTACTCAATACCGCTCCCAACCCTATCCCCGGGAAGGTCGTGGAATTGTTACTGCAAACCCATGAGTATAAGTTACGGTCTCGAGTAAGAGTTTCACCATGGGTGACTCACCATTCAGCTATCTCCCTCTGCTTCCCATCACCCATTTCGACAGGTGGGAAAGGGGAGCCGGTTGCTGTGAGTACTTTTCCGTCGGTCCACTCGAAGAGATCTTTAGGGTCGGCTTCGTGCAAGCGCGTGGGGTTGGACAGAGGGAAGATGATGGGCCGATCGACGTGTTTAGCCATCTCCTGCACTACTTCCTTCGTGAAACTTTTAGGTTTCGTGCTCGTCCCAATAAGCACATGCGGTTTTGTCGCCTTAACAATATCCAGTAGGCTCTTGTGATCCACGTCCTTCCAATTGCCGTCGGGCTTGGCGTACGGGTGCTGAGCAGGCGTCAAGTCGTCTTTCATGCTTTCCAGCAGCAGCCCAGGTTTATCGACGCAGAAGATCTGCTCCATCGCCTCCTCTTTGGACTTCCCGCTTTCTACGGCTATGGCGCCGCGGATTTGGTCGGCGATTCCGGTACCTGCTGAGCCCGCGCCGTAGCAGACCACGCGCAAGTCGGCCATGTCAAGCTCGGCGACATGGATGGCTGCGTAGATAGCTGCCAAAGTGACGCAGCCAGTGCCTTGTACGTCGTCGTTGAAGCAGGCTATCTCCGGTGTATACTTGTCTAGGATGCGGCGGGCATTGGGTAGGCCAAAGTCCTCGAAATTCAGATAAGCTTTTGGGTACCGTTTCCTGCAGGCAGTGACGAAGCGATCGATGAAAGCGTCGTACTCCTCCCCTCTTATCCTTGGGCGCTGGAGACCCAAATATAAGTCGTCGTTCAGGAGCTCGTGATTATCCGTCCCAACATCCAGCACAACAGGCAGCGTCCGTGAAGGATGGATCTCAGCGCAAAGCGTATAGATGACCAGCTTAGCGATGGAGATGAGGATACCGCCTACGCCTTGGTCACCAATCCCCAATATCTGCTCCCCATCACTACAAACGATCAAATCCACATCCCCCATCTCCTCCCCATGTCTTTCAAGCGCCGGCTCAATGCCCTCCGGATCTTGTATGTTGAGGAAGATACCCTCCGGCCTCCTAAACAACCTCGAGTAATCCTGTATAGCCTCTCCCTCAGTAGGTGTATATATAACAGGAAACATCTCCTTCAAATGCCTGCTGATAAGTGCATAATACAGCACTTCATTCTGCTCTTTCATACTCGTCATGAATGTGTTCTTACCCAGTGAGGTTTTGTGGGAGCTGTATTGGTCGTAGGCTCGCGCGCATTGTTCGTCCAAGGTGTTTATTCGGCTGGGAAGCAGGCCGGTGAGAGCGAAGTCGCGGCGTTCGTGGGAGGGGAAGGCGGAACCTTTGTTTAGAGACGGGGTTGTGAGGAGGGCGGAGCCTGTGAGGTGGGTGGGTTTGGGGCCGGCGGTTGAGAGGGGGAGGTGGGCGTATTTGGGTTGTTTCTCTGTCTTTGAGTCTGAGGAAGACATCCTGGTGGTTGTTTGTATGCGAGAGATTGTTCTTGGGAGTCTTGTGGGAGCTTTAGAAAGCAGCTGTATGCTCTCCAAGAGGTTACGGCTGTACATTAGCCGGTGCCACGCCTGGGCTGTCTGAAAACGGAATCGCGAACGTGAGGAAGAAGCAGAAAGCTTGTGGGATACTTGGCCATGGTTGTAATGAAGCTATACCTATGATACTATCCAGCTCTACCGGACGGCGAGAGCATGTTGTTGTAGTTGTGATGCAGAATGACGATCAGGCTCGGCCAAATCTGGCTTTGCAGCCGAGAACGACCGGGCATGCCGGGGCGAGCTCCGAGACTTCACTTCTGATTGCTGCCAAGACTCAGTTCGTCTGGTGTATCCCACGGGAATTGAGGGTATACCGGCAGGCGATATGCTGGCATACTGGCGGTGATTGAATCCGGGGGTGGTCTTGTATCCCCGACAAGCCGAGAGCATTCGAGGGAACAGCCTGGCGATACGGGGACTCAAGCCATTCAGGGAGGGTGCGGAAGGGATGGCAGTGTACATTGATGAACAACATAACAAACCGATGCAGTATCTGCTCGATGGCGATATATCTCACCAGTCTCACTACGTTTCTGGCACCGGAATGGCAATACGTGAGCTAAATTGCACCGTCGTAAGTGCGAGACGTCGAATGTGCCTGTGCCGTAGATGCCTCCGATGTCAACCATGGCGCTAAGTGGAGAACCATAGAACATGTGGGTGATGTTGCGGTAGACAGGGAAGTTACTGCAACGTTCCGAGCCTCTAATCATCAAAAGATCACGACAACGAGCTTTCCATAACGTACCGACAGACAATATGCTAGCTCAGCAGCGAGTATGTACTCTGGGGATCAAGTCTGTGTTCTCCGAGGAAACGCCAGCCCGTGAGATGACCATAGGGCAATATGAACCTTCAAGCGACCCTTGGAGATCCTGAGATAGACGTCGCATAGGCTCTGTAAGGAGATGGCTGGCTTAATCTTCAGTGTCATTCTCTACATCTTCTCGCGGACGTGAGTGGCTTCAACAGCAGCGGGAAGGAGATACGTAAGCTTGAGGCCAAGTCAATTGGTATACCTCTGATCCGCGCCGTCCGACTCACGTTACGGCAAGCAATGACTATCGCTTACTAATACGTCTGGGCCTGGAGGATGCCTTTACCTTTACTCCTTCCAGAATGTTGGCGTCTGAATTTAATTTGGCGACGACGCACTGCTCAAGAGGGTGTATCTGACGATATCCAACAAAGTCCGCAATGAAAACGCATTGTGAGCGGGAGTGTAGGCAGTTGTATGGGAACAAACGCTACAATCATGCGACGTCGCAAGCCTGGACACGTCCATTGACCGCCTGTTATGTAGGATCACTCAACCAGTGTCCAAAGTCCACCTTACAGTCCCTTATCCTATGGTGTGCCCTGCAATGTGGTCTTCTCTTGCCTTTGAGGTATCGTAACTCCTTTCGAATGCGGTGTACAGGGAGGTGTTGTATACGCTGAAGTTGTGTCCGCCACCAAGCGGCGCAAGCCTTCCATGACTGGTTCAATATAAGATTCTCGCCGGCGCCACCACCCGCGACGGCTGGGTTGAAGAGTCTCTGAATGATCGGGCTGTTTCTCGGGGCTTCCTCGACTTCGCCGTCGGTGTCATTGGTTATGTTGCGAGTGGTGAGTGTGTTGGCGTCAGCTGCTAGTAAGCCGTTGGTCTCGTTAGTTGCCATGTATAGAGTGCGCGAGTTCGGTGAGCTTGTGGCTGCCGCAGCAGCGCGTTCATCGCACAACGGCCGCCTGATCCGAAGTGACTGCCAGGCAACATAGGTGCACAAAGGCAAGATCTGAGCAGCGGAGATGGCTCGCAACACACGCTCCATGCAGGCTTTTGAAATCTCTTAGGCGACTTGCCTGTCGGTCTCCCGCGGGTGCCGAGACGTCTTCGGCAATGGGAAGGCAATACATAAGCTTCACTGAAGAGGCATCAACACGGGACAACACACTAGGGCAGAGTATGGACGCTTGACTGGGTTGCCCGCTCACGATGTCGCCATGTCTCACAGCCGCGAGGTCCAGAGGACGGGCTGGTAGGCGATGCGCCAGCTCGATGCCCAGAGCAAGCTCTAGGAATCCTATTTCTCGCTTCGAAGGGATGTGATGGGTTGAGGTGACTGCTAGGCAACTCAAATTCTCAATGAGCTCCGGAGATTGTGAGATGAGTGACAGGTAACAAGCACTGATAGATCAGCATACCCGAGATGTAGGCATTACCTGAAATGAGTTCTGTAGACGTTGGCTTTGAGAGCAGGTAGCTGTCCGGAGGTGCGTGTTGGGAAGGCTATTGGTGGGAACTTGCCGCTGGTCTTCTTGCGGACGCCCCGGTACACCATAATGTCTGAGAATTGTGGATGCATGTTCTCGTCCGTGTACGTGGTGGTGTAGGTGGTGAACCAGGACCGGAAGTTCTGGGTAACGCTCTCGGTCTTGACTCTTTCGTTGAAGGACAAGCGGCATTGTGGGCAGTCTGTACCTTGTGCGCGGCAGTTGCTGTCGACGGATGGAACAGTATGTTGCTTCT
This sequence comes from Neocatenulostroma microsporum, assembly GCA_022814695.1. Lineage (NCBI taxonomy): Eukaryota > Fungi > Ascomycota > Dothideomycetes > Mycosphaerellales > Teratosphaeriaceae > Neocatenulostroma > Neocatenulostroma microsporum. The sequence continues at coordinate 34,056 of JAKLLW010000309.1, forward strand.
CGATGCCGTCGCACATCAACCATGTCATGAACTGGTGTGCCGCCTAATGTCTTTAAGCTGGGTGATCCAGGGGAGACGTGACAGCGAAAGGGCGGTACACAACCTTGATCAACCGCCATGGCTTCCTGACGTCCCGACCCTGCGCTACACATGACGCTATTCCAAAGCACTCTACGAATGTTCCATCAAGCCCATCTTCTCCAAGATGTTCGAGGCTTTGTAGCACATATTTTAATCGCCCCCCTGTTGTGTTGTTGGACAGCCGCTTGATCCAGACAGTATAGGAGGGCAGTAATCGACCGGAAGTCGCATTGATGCCGTTCACCCATGTACTCGCTATTCCGTCTTTTGTCCGTATGCCAGATTCCTCGTAGTATCAACAACCAACTCCAAGCCCTTTGGACGAAGTCTCCGCTTTATTCATGATACTTGATGTGCGGCCGAAACGTATGAAGGGCTGTTGAGGGTGATTGGGCATGGAGAAGTCGTCTTGGGAGTTCTCGTCGAGCTGTACGCTGTGGAAAAGTCTGGAGGCTTTCGGGCTATGTTTGTGCATTAGTCGGTACCACGCCTAGGTGATATTTGGACATCTGATCGTTCTTGACGGAACATACGATCGCAGGGCTATGATGTTAGTTCGCGGCTCTTTGAGGAGCGTGTTACGGGTTTGTTGCGGAATACCGATCAGGCTAGAACAACTTTGGGGAGGTAAGTATAGCCGAGACGATGACTGGGGTGAGGTGAGCCGCGAGCGCCGCAGCTTTCTCTTTGCTTGCTGGAACTATGTATCGTGCTCTCGCAACACATATACCGTCCATCTCGACTCGTGCTTGCAAAGGTAGCCGCCTCACTGTGGGATGTACAGTGGGTTTGGCGTTCCGAGCCTCTCGTTCGCAACCCGCTGCACATCGCTCACCAACAACTGCCACACCGGCCCATGCCCATCCATCCCAACACCACTAATCCACCTCTTACGCTCCGCAAGACAATCGTACTCGTCACACTCCGCATCGCCCACCGCCCCATAACACACCGTCTCCCTGAGAAAAGCGTGTGCGCACTCATGCAATATCGTCGCAAAAACTGATTGAGACAGCAAGCTGTCTCTGCGCTGCAGCCCATAGGTGTGATCAAACTCAATAAGCAGTTGACCCGTCTTCTCCGATCTCCTAGTACAGCCGATTGTACTATCGCGCTGATACAACGTCGTCCGAGGCCTGTACTCGACATCCTGCAACTTTCCACAGAAGAAAATCCGTCCGAAGAGCTTAATCAAGGGCTCTAGCCCGCTGTTCTGGTAGAAGACTCGCGCATCATAGCGGTCTATCATGTCGATGTAGGTGGGAGCTAACGCTTTGTAGACTGCGAGAGCTTGCTGCTGGTCGGCCGTGCAGTCTTCGAGAGGTCTGTCGAAGAAAGCGCGGGCTTGCTTGAGGGCATCGTAGGGGTTGAGTGGGTGAGGCATTATGGCTGTTTGGATGGTATATCTGGGTATACGGTTCGCTGGTATGGTATAGTCTTCGATACTGCTATCTGTATGTTTTATCTACCCTACTTATACCTACGAAACAACCACAGCGAAGTTCACCTCACAATGCAGCCGCTATTGTCCAGTATAGCATTCTCACATTGACCCACAAGACAGGAGAACAGCCTTACGCAAGCTCACAATGACAGGCGTTGTCACAATAGCAAGGCTAGCCACTCTAGGATGTTCACCTTACCAAGATAAACCCGCCGGGAGTCCATATAACACCTCGAAGCGACGACGACAACGTCGAGAATCACATTACCATACTCCAAGATGTTCACCACTAGCAACTTACCAATGGCCTTCACAGTGGCTTCGCATACCACCTGTATCCCAGGGATCCAACATACCGAAGCAGACTCACCATTCGCAACCGCTCCTCTGGAGCATCATGATCCCAGGGACACAGTACGTACTCTCCCAGGGCGTGGCTAAACGACAGCATACCAACTAGCAATACGACAGCTCGATAAAGCAACCCGATTTTGGAGATCAGATCAGGCCGGCATAGTTCGAGCCACTGAAAGTCGACATAGTACCTTAACGCAACGACGACAACGTCGAAAAGGTCGACATATACCTCCAGTATACTCGCGGACGACAGTGTTCTCGAGAGCTTTACGGTTGCTCCGTGCGCCTCTTCGACCTCGGGGATCATACATCTCCGGGGAGATCACTACATCTGACAGACAGAACATCCTTGGAGCAGCGCACTTACACAACATCGGCGCCAAGTCTCTCACCGGACATCGTTGTGTGATAGCTTACTAACGAGTGATATGACAGCTCGACGAAGTACTTCGGTTCCGGAGATCAGTCCAAGCTAACAGAATCCAGGGGGCTGCAAGTCTATACAGTACCTTAACGCAGCAACGATAGCATCAAAAAGATTGCCACATGCCTCTAATACAATCGCAAACGACAGTGTCCCGGCGGGCTCTACAGCAGCTTGATACGCCTATTCGATCTTGGAGGTCGCGGATCTTCAGGTAGATCATCGCACTTGAGAGACAAAGTACCCTTGAAACAGCTCATCCGCATAACTTCGGCATCGCATCGCTCACCGGGCAGCATTGATAGACGGCATACTGACCAGCAATACAACAGCTCGACAAAGCATCTCGACTTCGGGGATCAGTCCAAGCCGACAAAGACTTTCGCCGTCTGGAAAGCGCTCACATGTCTTCGTCACCTGAAAGCGCATAGATCTCGGCGACGCCGACTTACGATAGCATACCATCAAGCTCTACGGTAGCTCAGTACGTCGTTTTGATCCGCGAGAACAGATCAAACCCGACAAATCGAATGATCGGCACCTTCATGAACGCCGATATGAAGTCCGTTCAGCATCCACTCGCAGCACCAACAGCATTGAGGCATCCCACGTACACTCTCGGAGAAAAATCGACAACAGGCTACGGACTAGCATCAGACTAGGCCAGAGATCGTTGAAGCGAATGGCAAGGCCAGTCCTCCGACTGCTCTCGCCGGCCTGCACGTCTGCAATCTCTTCTTCCTCCACCCAGCTCTTCACAGTGTGAAAGTGCCTGAGCGCCATCTCGACGCGATACCGGTCAAAGATTGATCATACTTGTGGGCTCTTGTTAGTATTTACTGCACGCATGCTGGTCCAGATCGGAGATGTAAAGTAGCAACAATTGTGTGTTGCCCTGCCTCCATGACTGTGTGATAGTACATACATAACCTCGCCGTTGTCCTGACAATAGCGTATTCGCCGGGTATCTCGTCAATCGTATGTACTGTGTGTCCGCAAACAGAACGCTCCCAATGCATTTCATCGCTCACCCCATGAACGCTGTGCTGTGCTCCCTAACCAATCGCAGGGTATAACGTCAGCGACCTCTTTCATCTCCGCTCATAAGTCTCCAGTTCCACGGACTGCCTCCTCACAATACCCAGCGTAGGCCGATCGCTGTCGTAGGACGAAGACAGATCTGGCTCCGCGCTTACGTTCGTGTGCGATCGTGCCATCCCAGTCCAGGTCTCGTCGTTGTGCGCATAAACCTGATACTGCCTACGGGCTTTGCTTCCACTCCCTTCAGAACCCGAGTGTGAGGACCGGGGCAGGGCAGCTGTTTGGTTGAACTGGGGATTGAGCTCCTTTGGCATCGACGAGGTCGAGGTATTTGGAAACTTGGTGATGGCGACTTGGCCTGTCTGTTGCTCCTCTGACGAAAGACGGGAGGCAGTACCGTATGTGCCCCTTCTTGTCTGTTCCCTGGTGAAGTGCAGTAGAGTCTTCAGGGCGGGTGCGCAGGCGCATATGATGCCCAAGTTGATCTCGACGACTCCCGCGATCCACAGAGGAGCGGTGTACCAGGTCTGATCCCAGCTGTCGATGAATACTATGTCCAGATCAGTACATGGCATGATCAGATGAACAAGATATGCTAACCTTTCCAGATATAGTAGGTTCTGAGAGCTCCGGCGATGACAACTACGAAGCCCAGACAGAAAAGTACAGCGACGCCGATGCGCTGCTTTAGTGGCAAATTCAGCCGCATGACCAGCGGGATAGGTATCGTGGTCGCAAGCGCATCGCCTATCACGCCTAGAATTGCCGCAGCCAAAGTCGGCTTTCCTTCGTCCCTGCAGTGGCCGTCTCTGTGCGGATATTGCCAGTAGTATTGCACAGGCCTACACCCATATCAGCTTCGCCGAGAATGCGCACGGTCGGGAGAGGCCGGGACTCACGAGCATAAGAAGATGACCTGGAACACGAAGATAATGCATATCACGATGGAGTACGCCATCACACCATGCACGACCCATCTGAACCACCTCGTATCACTGTCTTTTACTAGCCGGTAGTAGAAGCAACAAAGACTGACCCGTACGAGTGTCGCTGCCACGGTGTAGAGGATTTTCGACATAAAAGCAAAGATATTGGCGTTCTGGTATTCGTTAGGTGGGATGTCCCATATATGCCGGTCCCAGCCGAATTGTATGTCTGCGATACAGATCACGACTGTCATGGCAATGGTGAATAGCTATTCGCAACCAGCGCTATCAGCAACATGTACAGCTGCAGAAGGGTTCCTCGTCGTGTTCCGGATGAACTTACCACTGCGAGGGCAATCATAGCATCGTCCCAGCCCATGCGCATTGCTCCTGCTACCGAACGGCAGTAGAACCGGAGCCCAACGGCGATGATGGCAAGAAGGATCGCAATGATGCTGACAACGAGTAGGGCGGGGCCGGTGGTCTCAGGATCTTCATAGTTCGGTGCAGGCCATGTCGTTATGACTGACAGCGGTGGTGTACGCATCGTGGACCCAGTGAGGTGGATGTGGTGTAGACACGGGCCCAAAATCACATTGATCGACAGCCAGAGGTGCGCCAGGGACGGTGCGCAGGCGCAAGGACGGATGCTGCTTATACGTCCATGCTCGCAGACCGTTATACGAGGACGAGAAGACTGGTCGGTTAGTAAGTTTACCGCAGTTGCACTGAAGTCGCAAAACGGAGTGTGACGAAACTGAAAGAGAAGAAAGAGTTCTGAACTTTTGCGGCGCGAGAGGACGAGACCCTTGCAGTCCTCCTAGAGTAAGAAAGGCAAGCTCGCGTGTCTGTCTGACCAGGATGTCGATCTACAAAGTTAAGCCCGGATGGTCTTCCGGGTGAACGACTCGCGCTGTCTCTCACTCTCTCTGCTCAGTGCGCATACCGGGATAGCTAGGAGGGTCCCTCCAGTCGTCCGTACGCCACTGCTCCAAGAACCAGTCTTTGATTCGCGATCTCACGACTCCAGACGACGTTGTCGCCTTCATGGTCAGCGGATCGCCAAAACGTCCTCCGCGTGGTGGTTGCTCCCTGTGAGTAAACTGTACCGCGGTTTGAATGCTGTACCGCAGCGGCTCTAGCCGCATAAGCCACTGCTATACGGCACATGCGCCTCGCCCGGTGGCGCTACGTAAATACACGCCAAATTCTAGGAACGCAACATATTGTTAATATCCGATATTGTCGCTATTACCGTATTCGGCCTATATTGTTATAGTACGACTCTTAAAGGTATTGTTACTACTAGTACTACTTACGTACGCTAATTTGCGATAATAGTATAACAATTATAGTAGTATTATCGTCGCTTTATTTATAAGGTAAGTAGTATCTTTATATTTACTTAGTAATAATAGTAAGTAGCGATAATAGGATAAGTTTCTTTAGTTTACTTAAGAACCTTATCGTTCTTTTATTCTCTCGCTTAGCCTTATTATTATAAGCAAGTAAGTAAGCAATTAGTCTACCGGTTAGATATTAGCTTATTATATATATTAAATACCTTAAATAATAGCTTACTATACTACCTCTACTATATCCGATATCTTAGTAGATATCGATACTATTGTCGACGAGATCGACCGAGAGTACCTATCTTTGCCGCTACGAGCTCCTACTAGTAGCTTTACGCCTATACCTACGCCTAAGGAGGACGAGAATAATAATAATAATAATAATAAAGAGGAGCCTATACCTACGCCTACGTAAGTAGTATATCTATTTATTAAGGGAGTAAGTTAAGCTAACCGTAAGATAGCTAACTACCGAAGAAGAAGTAGAAGTAGCTACCGAGTTCGCTTATAAGTATACTACGTCGCCGTCGTAAGCTCGTATCTAAGCGCGCCAATATCTACGATATACCGAAGTCGCCTTTATAGTCGCTACTACTACTATAGTAACAATAATAGTACGTTACCGTAGCTACTTAGAAGCGTACTAACTCTCTCGCCGGTAAGTCTAAAGGCTAGACCGAGTTCCGCTACCCTACCGCTATTAATCGTTTTTATACCGGCAAGGTATTATAAGCTAAGTAGGATACGTTAAGCGGTAAGGCTAGTATAAAGCGTAAGCGCGACTTATTATATATCCGTAGGATTAAGGAGATAGCGGCTAGTTTAGTACTTACGGATACGGACTCCTATAAGCGTTATAAGTCTAAGAGCTTAACCTATCGCGTATACTCCGACGCTAGTAGAGCGAAGTATTACGTTACTAGCGTTAGATATA